>JAXIVD010009709.1:0-2500 GCA_036785275.1 Cancer borealis | reverse complement strand
TAATTAGTGTGTGTGTGTGTGTGTGTGTGTGTGTGTGTGTGTGTGTGTGTGTGTGTGTGTGTGTGTGTGTGTGTGTGTGTGTGTGTGTGTGTGTGTGTCTGTGTCTGTGTCTGTGTCTGTGTGTGTGTGTGTATGTGTGTGTGTGTGTGTGTGTGTGTGTGTGTGTGTGTGTGTGTGTGTGTGTTTACTGAGAATAGATAAGAGAAGAGCATCATCATCAAAAGTTGCTATAAGTTCCTCCTTTACCTTGTCTTCCCTTTCCTCCTTTTTTCTCTCTCCTCCTTCTCTTTTACTTTCCTTTCTCTCATCTATTTCCGATATTTTTTGTCGTTATTTCACTCCCAGTTTCTATCAGATCTTTTTTTCCTTTTCTCTTATCGTCATCCCTCTTTTTCTCTCTTTAATTCCCTTCCCTTATCTATAATGTCCTCTTTCTCTCATGTTTTATCACTCCCTCTCCTTCTCCTTCTTTCGTTATCACTATTATCACTTTCTTTCGTCCTCTCCCTCCTTTCAAATCAACTCTCCCTCTTACCATCCTTACAGGCGATTCCTCCTTCTCTCCCTTCTCTTCCTCCTGCTATACGTGTCCTCAATCCCATCCCTTTCCACCTTCCTGCCATCCATCTCTCCTCCTTTCCGTTCCTACCTCTCCGTAAAGCATAATTGGTATACGCATTAACAGAGTTTGAAGCTGCGAAGGATTTATTTCCGAGAATCTGACTCAAATTTATCGTTCTGGAGTTGGCTCACGGATTAGCGGCGTGACTTGTGGCGCTGCTTGCCTACCTTACCGCCCACCGCCCATCACCCACCGCCCACCACCCACCCAACCACCCAACCACTAGGATTTTTCTCCTTGTTTTTATCGGCAGGAAATTTCCCCTCTCCACCTCTATTTCGTAAGGGAAACTTTTCATGAATAGTAATGAAATCTGTCGCCTTCCGTTCTTGCCGTCCTTATTTTTACCATGTTAGTGGTTCCTTTTTTGTGTTGGTATTCATGAGGGTTTTGTGTTTTTCTGGTACAGTATTGAACGTCCTCATCGTCTGACGTGATCACTCTGATGGCTCGTTTGTGTGTGTGTGTGTGTGTGTTTTGCCTTACTCACCATGACTGACCCTCACTGAGACTATAACAATTATTTATATTCGCCAGTTTGTTAGGTATTCAAGGAGACACTCGAACGTTGGTGAAAAGTGAAGCACCGCTGGGCTATGTTGATCCAGACATTAGTATTCCATTGCGCAGCAGCTCTCGGCCTCCACGTCCTTTGAAAAGTAAATCGTGGCGTCCGGTCTCCGAGGTGAACACTGCGAGGGGCGAATGTGGTCTCAGGATGGGAGTCGCAGAGGGCAGTGACCAGCCACCCTCCCGAAGGTAGGTGGGTGGTGAGGGTCGCCGTGCACCAGTTCGTCATCAGTAGAGTCAGTTAACTAATCGTCACTTTGGTCGTCACTACCTTCCCAAGCCTCGTGTTCATACAAGTTATTTAGATGCCTCGTACAGGTGAGGGTGGCGGGCTAACTTACCTTTCTGCAACTTAACGAAGAAGGACGAGGCGCCCCGACCAGGAGGAAGGAGGAGAAGCAAATATGTGTCGTGTCCTTCAGAGGTGAGCCGCGATAGGCCTCTCCTGCACCGGTAGCAATAAAATCACTCACTACAGAGAGACAACACCCATTGAGCCGCGAGGCAACACCCTGAGGACCGTCCACCGGGCGGGAACCTCAAGTTACAGTATATGGGGCTTAACGCCAAAGGGCCGCTGCCTCGCTCCTCGGCCCCCGTAAAAATGTCATGCTGTCAGAGTGCCTGAAGAGCAGCAGCAGCAGCAGTAGCAATAGTAGCCCGGCGCCGCGCACCACACCGTCTCGGGCCCGGCGTGATGGTCGTGGCGGACGCGAAGACTCTGAGGAAAGTTGCGGCGAGCGTGTGTGGCGGCGGGCGAAGCACGACTGCTGACACCGCCGGCTGGGCCAACACTGAGCCGACGGCCGCCGACACCCAGCTCAATAAGACTCGTCTACCCCCCAAGTCCTCGTCAGGCTGGCGTGACGGGACGGCGGGCGTGACGCAGCCCTCCCTCACCCCCCTCAACACTGACATGCCCAAACCACATACCCAAACCACATACCCAGAGCAAGGCAATCACACCACATCACACACGAGTACATACACACTCATGACCTGTAATCGGCCTCACTCACCCGGACAGTGCATGACGTGACCTAGTTGTGTGTTGATGCCGTGAGTGACGGGTCTTGTGGTGATGATGGCAGGCAGCCTCGTTTGCAGTGGTGTTTTAAGGGCCGAGTGGTGTTTAGGAATGTAGTTCAGATGGTATTGCTGTCCTGATGAAGGGTGGATGAGTGTGGTCCTGCCTGCTGGTATCCTTTGGGTGATCAGTGTTCTCTTTGCCCGGAAGGAAGGGGATCCTACACCCACCGCAGGATATCTATCTTCATTTCTCTCCTTTATTTATTATTTTCTTCTGAT
>JAXIVD010009708.1:10000-14822 GCA_036785275.1 Cancer borealis | reverse complement strand
ATATATATATATATATATATATATATATATATATATATATATATATATATATATATATATATATATATATATATATATATATATATATATATATATATATATATATATATATATATATATATATATAAATATATATATATATATATATAAATATATATATATATATATATATATATATATATAAATATATATATATATATATATATATATATATATATATATATATATATATATATATATATATATATATATATATATATAATATATATATATATATATATATATATATATATATATATATATATATATATATATATATATATATATATATATATATATATATATATATATATATATATATATAATATATATATATATATATATATATATATATATATATAATATATATATATATATATATATATATATATATATAAATATATATATATATATATATATATATATATATATATATATATATATATATATATATATATATATATATATAATATATATATATATATATATATATATATATATATATATATATATATATATATATATATACACATACATATATATGTGTATATATATATATATATATATATATATATATATATATATATATATATATATATATACATATATATATATATATATATATATATATATATATATATATATATATATATATATATACATGTATATACACACATATATGTGTTTATGTGTTTGTTTTGTATAATAAATATAAACTCTTCGAGTTTGGGTGAAGCAATTCATGTCGCAATGCATTGTTTTCACGAAATGATTTGGCGTCAGCCTTCAAATAAACTCAAATACCCTTCAAATTTTCGAGGTTTGTTCTTTAACCTTCAAGCATTAATGTCTTCTCTCTCGTCTGTCACGGAAACTCGAGTGTGTCACGCCACAACATAATGACTGAAAGAATAACATGAAAATCACTATCAGATGAACAAATAACATTGAGTAAGTTGTAAATGTAGTATTAGTAATAGTAATAGTAGTAATAGTAGTAGTAGTAGTAGTAGTAGTAGTAGTAGTAGTAGTAGTAGTGTCAATCAATCAATCAATCAATCTTTATTTCATAATATACAGCAAGATGTATATTACATATTATAGCCTAAAAATCAGTCTAACTATGTCTAAGTCTAAACACATATATATGATCCTCTAGTAGGCTCATGAATTTGCACCCAAAAAATTCTTGCTAAAATAATATCAATAGTATAATCTAAAACATCTATTTGATATGTCATTTTTAAAAACTTTAAAAATGATCTAAAACAATGTCCATTTAAAAATAAATTCTTATTGAGAGTAAATATGGCAGAATTCTTTCTAAAAACAGACTTAAAATATCTAGTTTGGATTAAAGCTGTATGGTGTTTTAATAAAAGTAAATTGCACTGATTAGCTACATCATGGTTACTGGCATGAACAGAACATCTTATGATCCTTTTCATGGCCTTTGCATATGCAGTTTCAAATGTTTTAAAAATATGACTAGAAAAGACAGTTTCATTGTCCCACAGCTGTAACCCATAATCAGGTACACAACAAGCCTTAAACAAGTACAGCATCGTATCAGTATTAAGACCTTTGAATTTTCTGTACACAGAATTAAACTTACTATAAAATGTATTTAGCCTAATTTCAACATCTATTTTATCACAAAAATTATGGGTCACCCAATAGCCTAAATATTTTTGGCAATTTACTATTTCGAACTGTCTTATAAAACTGATAGCATCACTTCCTGCAGATTTAGCCTTTCTGTGGAAAATAATGCATTTTGTCTTCGAAGCATTAATACTCAATCTTATGGCTTGTACTTTGTTCTCAAACATTTCCAATAAGCATTCTAGATTACTGCGATTGTCCGACAAAATTACAATATCATCAGCATATGCAATTATATTCATTCTCAGTGTACCCAATCGGCATCCAACATTCATACTTGAAATGGCTTTAATTACATCATCAACATATAATTTAAAAAGAATCGGAGACAGAATTCCTCCTTGTCGTACACCCGAATTGATATAGTGATAATTACCATTTTGCTTATTCCATACAATTCTTGCCTTTTGATTCCTCAGATAAGTCATGAGAGTAAATACAATATCAGGAGGAATACCTCTCTCTAATAACATGTTACCTAATATTTTATGATTTATCCTGTCAAAAGCCTTAGAGAGATCTATAAAAGCAGCAAATGCCTTTCCATAACCCTTTATATATGGTGTTACAGTTTCTCTAAGTGTAAAATATGCATCATTTGTTGACATCTGCTTGCTAAAACCTAGCTGCCTAAAATCAAAGAATAACTTTTCTTCTAAAATATCTAAAATGTGCATTTCAAAAATCTTCAACAAACAAGAAGACAACATCACTGGTCTATAATTGGCTGGGTCTGTGGAATTACCCTTAGTATCTTTAATGATAGGGTTAATATCACCTTTCAATAATTCCACTGGAATATAACAATGATTGAAACAAGCATTCATAAAAAGACTCAATTGCACTAGAAATTCATATGTTGCATGCCTCAGAAACTGAGAGTGGATACCATCATGGCCCACCCCATTCTTAAGTTTGCCAATATACTTTTTTAATGTTTCAGGTGAAGTTGTCATAGTAAACTTTTTCTTTTGATGCCACACCTCTTTCAGTTTATGTAGAAGATTTTCTTCATCTCTTTTATCTATATCACAATCGTTGTTATCACCATTTAAAAACCTTCCAGTAAAAATGTTAATAATCTTTTCTGTATCATTTTCACCATTAATAACACTAGACCACTTGACTTTATTAGACTGCTGCTTAACTTCATTCCAAAATTCATTCATATTCTTATTGATAAATTTCTCCTGTATGGAGAAAGATCTCTCATCTGTTTCATTTTTCTTACATAGTGATAAGGCCTCTTTGAACACCTTCCGACTCATGTTCATCTTCCTAAATTCATCAGAATCTCTAACTCTTCCATTTACTAACCATTTCTTATAATCCTCCCGTGACTTACTATACAATTCCTTGACATGTCTATTCCATCCTGGTATCACCTTAAATGTGCTATTATTAACTATCTGTTTAGCATAATGTCCAGAGGAATACAAAACATTACTAACAATCAACATATAAATATCATCAAGTTGTGCAAGGTGGTATTCATTCTGACAACCAACAGAGCAGCATTTCGTTGCCTCGCAGGGCATGATGCCCCTGATGTTGTTGTCGATTTCTTGAAATAACTTTGAAAAATCATCACCAGAGAGTTTTTTCCAAGCAATATAAAACCTGTTTCTATCTTTCTCTTTCTTAATATTGCAAACATTAGTTACATTTTCTAAATGAATATTTCCCACCATTGGTAAGTGATCAGATCCAACGAGTTCATATAAAACTTTCACATCATTAACACACACATCCTTTGAGTTCCTTCCTACAATATGATCCAACCACTTACAGTACGAGTTGTTGTATGGTATAAAAGTAAAACTACTAGAATCCATCAGCTTAAAATCCATACAAGACAAATAATTTCTCTCGCAAAAATGATTTAAATGGTTCCAGGCTCTGCTCATGAAAGGATCTGCATTAAAATCACCTAAAATATATACAGAATTAAAATCATTATTAATTAAAACATATTCCAAAGCATGTAACCCTTGTAGATATTCATCAAGTGTCTTCCCCTCCCAAGTTACACTCCTCATATACACATTAATTAACAAAATCCTCAAGTCACCCACTGACAACTGTAAGGCAATGTAATCCTTATCAAGAATGAGCACCTTTATCTCAAATGGCAAATCCTTTTTCCATATACAAGCCAGTCCACCTTCACACCTCCCTGCATTGGACAAAAGAGTCTTTTCAGAGTAAGTAGCTGGCACACTTACACCCTCATAGTCATAGTAGTAGTAGTAATAGTAATAGTAGTAATAGTAGTAGTAGTAGTAGTAGTAGTAGTAGTAGTAGTAGTAGTAGTAGTAGTAGTGATAGTAGTAGTAGTAGTAGTAGTAGTAGTAGTAGTAGTAGTAGTAGTAGTAGTAGTAGTAGTAGTAGTAGTAGTAATAGTAATAGTAGTAATAGTAGTAATAGTAGTAGTAGTAGTAGTAGTAGTAGTAGTAGTAGTATAGTAATTGTAGTAGTAGTAGTAATGGTAGTAGTAGAGGTAGTAGTAGTAGTAGTAGTAGTAGTAGTAGTAGTAGTAGTAGTAGTAGTAGTAGTAGTAGTAGTAGTAGTAGTAGTAGTAGTAGTAGTAGTAGTAGTAGTAGTAGTAGCAGCAGCAGCAGCAGCAGCAGCAGCAGTAGTAATAGCAGTAGCAGTAGCAGTA
Organism: Cancer borealis; assembly: GCA_036785275.1. Taxonomy (NCBI): domain Eukaryota; kingdom Metazoa; phylum Arthropoda; class Malacostraca; order Decapoda; family Cancridae; genus Cancer; species Cancer borealis. Next base: position 10,456 of record JAXIVD010009708.1, on the reverse strand, counting down.
GGAGTAGCAGTAGCAATAGAAATATCAATAGTAGTAGTAATAGAAGTAGTAGTTTGAGAAGCAGGAGCAGCAGCAGAGACACAGGTAATGGATAAAATAACATAAAACACACATGAATGCTTCTGATTAGGTGTGGGTACTTTTCAACGTGAAAGTTCCAGCTGTCTTCCCTTGAACTTAGGCTTTCCATAGGATGTACAAAGATACTATTTATTTTACCCTGCAACCAAAACACCAAAAAAAATTTTGAGGATCTCTGTTCATTACTTAACACACAGCTGAAGTGAACATGGCGTGTTGTCTTGTGGTCTTACAATATCAACGTGTTACCGTTACACTTGACCTTCGACTGGAACTTCACCAAGGGATAGCACGGGCCGCCACTAGGTTTGCAGTTATAAATATGTGTGCTCGTGTCAACATGGGACACCGCCGACCACCAACCAGTGCTCCAAC
>JAXIVD010009708.1:0-2500 GCA_036785275.1 Cancer borealis | reverse complement strand
TGTTATGTACTTATGATTCTGGATCCGTGTGCCAGCCTGTATTCACCAGTGTCCAGTTCAGTAGCAGCTCTGCCACCAGTGTCCAGCGTGTGTACAGCAGCGATGCCCACGGCTGAGTGGCAGAGTAGAACATCGGTGCCCGCCCACGTGTGGAGGAACGAGGACTAGATGCCCGACCACGTCAAGTTTCTCTACCGCCACAAGGGGAGAGAAAGTCGTGTTTTTCTTTGGCAGCTATTACGTTCCTCTACCATATTTTATATCTCTCTTCCTCTCTCGTGTGGTGTGCGTGTATGCATGTGTATGTATGTATGTGTGTGTGTGTGTGTGTGTGTGTGTGTGTGTGTGTGTGTGTGTGTGTGTGTGTGTGTGTGTGTGTGTGTGTGTGTGTGTGTGTGTGTGTGTGTGTGTGTGCGTGCGTGCGTGTGTTTGTGTGTGCATGTGTGTGTGTGTGTGTGTGTGTGTGTGTGTGTGTGTGTGTGTGTGTGTGTGTGTGTGTGTGTGTGTGTGTGTGTGTGTGTGTGTGTGTGTGTGTATTGATAGATAGGGCGACAGGGCACAAGTGAACAAGGTCGTGCATTGTAGGTCGTCTGAGGTGAAGAGAAAATCATGCACAGTTTCATGACCTCAATCAGCATCCAGAGCGTCGCTGATTTAGATGCAGTCACACCCTTCGCACAGCCACGAGGCTCGGCAAGGAAGGCAAATCAAGGGTTAGCAACACAGTAAGTGAAATTGATGTTTATAGAAAATTTCCGTTGCTCAGAAACTACAGGAAAAATGTTAATAACGTATTTATGTTTCACTTCACTTTCTTTTATTTGCCTATCATGTAAGTGGTTATTTCCAGATGATATGTATACACCTAGATGATTTTCCTCCATACCACAAAGGAGATCATTATAGATAGTAACAGTGAAGATAGGTATGACAGTGATGATGGCGTAATAAATATTGTGGTTGTGGTGTTGAATGTGGAGGCAAAGATGGAATAGTGGGTATCTTACGACATTCTCTCTATGTACATTAAGTTCTCCCATTGTCAACTCTTAACACTTCATCCAGGAAAACATCAAGACACTTAGAAAAATTGTGTCATACCATATAATCCCTATTCTTTATTCTATTGACTTCTCTAGTGTGGTTTTACGGTTCCAACAATCTCACCAAAGACACCTTCAAACTTTTCACATAAGTCAAAGCTGTCTGTCTGTCTGTCTGTCTGTCTGTCTGTCTGTCTGTCTGTCTGTCTGTCTGTCTGTCTGTCTGTCTGTCTGTCTGTCTGTCTGTCTGTCTGTCTGTCTGTCTGTCTGTCTGTCTGTCTGTCTGTCTGTCTGTCTGTCTGTCTGTCTGTCTGTCTGTCTGTCTTCTGTCTGTCTGTCTGTCTGTCTGTCTGTCTGTCTGTCTGTCTGTCTGTCTGTCTGTCTGTCTGTCTGTCTGTCTGTCTGTCTGTCTGTCTGTCTGTCTGTCTGTCTGTCTGTCTGTCTGTCTGTCTGTCTGTCTGTCTGTCTGTCTGTCTGTCTGTCTGTCTGTCTGTCTGTCTGTCTGTCTGTCTGTCTGTCTGTCTGTCTGTCTGTCTGTCTGTCTGTCTGTCTGTCTGTCTGTCTGTCTGTCTGTCTGTCTGTCTGTCTGTCTGTCTGTCTGTCTGTCTGTCTGTCTGTCTGTCTGTCTGTCTGTCTGTCTGTCTGTCTGTCTGTCTGTCTGTCTGTCTGTCTGTCTGTCTGTCTGTCTGTCTGTCTGTCTGTCTGTCTGTCTGTCTGTCTGTCTGTCTGTCTGTCTGTCTGTCTGTCTGTCTGTCTGTCTGTCTGTCTGTCTGTCTGTCTGTCTGTCTGTCTGTCTGTCTGTCTGTCTGTCTGTCTGTCTGTCTGTCTGTCTGTCTGTCTGTCTGTCTGTCTGTCTGTCTGTCTGTCTGTCTGTCTGTCTGTCTGTCTGTCTGTCTGTCTGTCTGTCTGTCTGTCTGTCTGTCTGTCTGTCTGTCTGTCTGTCTGTCTGTCTGTCTGTCTGTCTGTCTGTCTGTCTGTCTGTCTGTCTGTCTGTCTGTCTGTCTGTCTGTCTGTCTGTCTGTCTGTCTGTCTGTCTGTCTGTCTGTCTGTCTGTCTGTCTGTCTGTCTGTCTGTCTGTCTGTCTGTCTGTCTGTCTGTCTGTCTGTCTGTCTGTCTGTCTGTCTGTCTGTCTGTCTGTCTGTCTGTCTGTCTGTCTGTCTGTCTGTCTGTCTGTCTGTCTGTCTGTCTGTCTGTCTGTCTGTCTGTCTGTCTGTCTGTGTCTGTCTGTCTGTCTGTCTGTCTGTCTGTCTGTCTGTCTGTCTGTCTGTCTGTCTGTCTGTCTGTCTGTCTGTCTGTCTGTCTGTCTGTCTGTCTGTCTGTCTGTCTGTCTGTCTGTCTGTCTGTCTGTCTGTCTGTCTGTCTGTCTGGTCTGTCTGTCTGTCTGTCTGTCTGTCTGTCTGTCTGTCTGGTCTGTCTGTCTGTCTGTCTGTCTGTCTGTCTGTCTGTCTGTCTGTCAG
>JAXIVD010009707.1:0-5000 GCA_036785275.1 Cancer borealis | reverse complement strand
ATCTATAGAGTGTATAGAAGTTATAGTGTGTGTGTGTGTGTGTGTGTGTGTGTGTGTGTGTGTGTGTGTGTGTGTGTGTGTGTGTGTGTGTGTGTGTGTGTGTGTGTGTGTGTGGAGCCAAGTCTACATGCTAAGGGAAACAAAAAATGCTTCACAAAGAAAATATTTATTGACGGAAGAAAAAAAAAAGCGAAACGAGAAAAGGAAAAAAAAAGAAAGAAAGAATAAAAAAATATATAAATAAACAATGATGAAGAAGAGGAGGATGGGAATCAACTCATCTTTTAATAACATCTTTTAATAATGTGTTTTTCATTTATCTATCTATCAATTATTCATTTGGTTTCGTTTTTCAGTAGTGTCATTATAATTTTTTGTGGTAATTTTCTCTCCGTAGCTGACAGACGAGTGTTGTATGGGGGTCTGGGAGGGGGCTGAAGGGGGTTTAGGGGCAGAAGGGGGCTAGGGGGTTAGGGGGCGAAGGGGGCTGAATGGGGGGTGGATGGAGGGCGCCTCTCTACTGTTTCTCAAGGATTTTTGGATCATTGAATTTTTATCTCATATTTCCTGTTCTCTACATATCTCACTTTCTCCTCTTGCCGTGTCTCCTATTAATAATATTTAATTCCTTCCTTCCTTCCTTTCTTTCTTATCTTATTTCAACTCTCTCTCTCTCTTTTCTTTTCCTCTCTGTTCTTTACTTTGTATATCCTACCACCTCCTCCTCCTCCTCCTCTTCCTCCTCCTCCTCCTCCTCCTCCTCCTCCTCCTCCTCCTCCTCCTCCTCCTCCTTCCTGCCGATAACAGCATACAACAGCATTTTAAAGGGAATCTCTTGCCTCTTTCCCCTGCCCTCCTTCCTCCTCCTCTTCCTCCTCTCTTCCTCCTCTTCTTTCTCTTCCCTTCCTCCTCCCATCCTCCTCTTGTCAGTTTAAAATATAAAACAAAAAAGTTATCCGCTAATAATAATTTGCATGTAATGAAATTCTGTAATTAAAGAAGGAATAACATAAAAAAATAAATAAGAACATTTAGTAAATTGTCTTGGAAAAAAAAATGTAAGGTGGAAAAAAAGATTAAAGAGAAGAGAAGCTTAGGAAATATTTTGGGTCATGCTTGAAGGTATATTCCCTTGCATGACTCAGCTTAATAACGCCACCAAGGTATTTTGAAAAGGCTTCGTTTATGTATTGAAGTTTATTTTTCATCTTCTTTTATTTAATAGAGTTGGTCATTAAATTCTTGGGCACACATTTTTTCTTTCTAAAAATTCCCGCTGAAAGAAAACGAAACAAAGGAACACATAGTTTTGGCGGGAAGACTAGACTGTTGAGAGAAGAAAGGAGGTGGGAGGTGTTTGAAAGGGCCATGCTGAACCGCTGCTCTGCAGCTCCAGAGCCTCAAACTCTCGCAGCTCTGCAGCACCGCAGCCGCGCAGCCCTGCAGCACCACAGACCACAGTGTTGCCTTGCAACACAGCCGCCCTGCAGCACCACAGACCAGCAGCCCCACAGCCCCGCAGAACCTCAGTTCCGCAGTCCCACAGCCCTGCAGAACAACAGCCCCGCAGCCCTGCAGCACCGCAGTCCCGGTCCCCTGCAGCTTCACAGCCCCGCATTCCCACATACCCGTAGCCCAGCAGCCCTGCTGCACTGCAGCTCCACAGCCCCGCAGCCCCACAGCTCTGCAGCACCGCAGCCCTGCACACCGCAATCCCGCTGCCTTGAAACACCGCAGTCCCGCAGCCCCGCAGCCTCGCAGCTCTGCAGCACCGCAGCCCTGCAGCCCTGCAGGCTCGCAGCCCTGCTATATCTCCCCCCTTGTCATCCCCCCACCCACACCCCCTCATCATCCTTTTCGTCCTCGTCCTATTTCCCATCGCGTCACTTCGTTCGTTTTCTTCTTCTCCTTCTTTCTCCTCCTGCTGCTTCTCCTCCTCTCTACCAGCTGCTTTTTTGTCTCCTCGTCCGCTTGAATGTCCCTCCATTTATTTGTCTGCTTGATCTTTTGATTCTCTCTCTCTCTCTCTCTCTCTCTCTCTCTCTCTCTCTCTCTCTCTCTCTCTCTCTCTCTCTCTCTCTCTCTCTCTCTGTTCTTTATTTTTTGTATCCTACCACCACTTTCTCCTCCTCCTCCTCCTCCTCCTCCTCCTCCTCCTCCTCCTCCTTCCTACCGATAACAGCACACAACAGCTTTTTAAAGGGAATCTTCTGCCTCTTCCCTCTGTCTCCCTTCCTCCTCCTCTTCTTCCTCCTCTTCCTCCTCCTCTTCCTCCTTCCTTCTTCCTCTGGTCAGTTTAAATATAGAACAAAAAAATTACCCCCAATAATAATTTGCATGTAATGAAAATCTGCAATAAAAGAAGAAATAACAGAAAAAAAAATAAATAAGAAAATGTAGTAAATATGTATTGATTCGGTGGGAAAAAAAATATTAAGATGGAAAAAAAAAGATTAATGAGAAGTGAAGCTTAGGAAATATTTTGGGTCATGCTTGAAAGTGTTTTCCCTTGCATGACTCAGCTTCGTGTATGTATTTAACTTTATTTATATCCTTCTTCTAATATTTACCAGAGTCGGTCATAAAATTCTTAGGCGCACATTTATTCTTTCTAAAAATTCCCGCTGAAAGAAAACGAAACAAAGGGACACTCCATAGTTTTAGCGGGAAGAATAGACTGCTGAGAGGAGGAGGAAGGTGGGAGGTGTTTGAAAGGGGTTAGATAAGATGATGTGTGCTAGGTGTCGAGAGGACGGGGATATGTTGGGATGCTGGAAGGGGTTAATTAAGGAAATGTAAGTCACTATCCACACTATATTTCACGAGTTTCGAAAGAGTATGCTTAGAAGAAGAAAAAAAGGTTGCAGGAGCCAGATATAATACAAGTCCTCTACGTAGAAGTGTGTATTTCGTCTCTCACAACACCTGATTGGCTTACTTACTTAGCATTCAGGTACAGTAGCCTCGACAGGTGGGCAGGGACAAGAAGGGAAGGCAAACCCGCTAAATAATTCGTAAATGTACAGCGCGTGTCAGCAAGGTTATTGCGGATCGTAATGTGAAGGTTATCGTGTCTCTATCGTGTTTCATTGTGACTTTCCCACATTATTCTAAGTCCTGAGTACCTAACAATGCCGGAGGGTGATGTGAATTAATGTGCTCGTACTCAGAGGCTCATTAGCATCTCTTTAGCGGTAAAACATCAATAAGACTACAAAGAGGTGCCTAGAGGTGGTGTCCTGTCAGCCTCTAGCGTGGTGAGAAGAGTTTTAACTTGAAAAGGGAGTCTGAAATAGGAACTTAATGGTATGTAATTCCTGCCTTTGCTACTGTCATCTACGTGTTGCTTATAACAAAGACATTTACAGCAAAATGACCAACAAGAACTAAATAATAACATAAATCAGTAAAACAATAACGTTTCTGGTGCGATACAGACCTCATACTCACACTAAAACGTTTAATAATGTATATATAAGTTAACCTATGAGAGATTCCCGTCCAGGTGTGTGAGAGGAAGGAAGACCAGGTGAGTGAGGCGCCTGGTACTCACAAGGTGATCAGAGGAGGTTCCACGTCAGAGGCACCGGGAGCCCTGTTATCGTTGAATTGTTTGAGGAGATATAGGAGTCCAGAAGGCATTGTGTTGGTGTACGGCGGCTCTCTGGGGCACTTCAATTTGGGTAATGAAGCTGCGGTGTTTGCGACTGAAGGGAGGGACTGAATTGAGATTGTTTGGGGGACTGACTAAGGTGTGTGTGTATGTGTGTGTGTGTGTGTGTGTGTGTGTGTGTGTGTGTGTGTGTGTGTGTGTGTGTGTGTGTGTGTGTGTGTGTGTGTGTGTGTGTGTGTGTGTGTGTGTGTGTGTGTGTGTGCGTCTGTGTGTGACGAGGCAGTAATATAAACAGACAAGAAAAAAAAAGGCTTCAGAGTGAACAACAAAACCAAAAACGTTTATGTCCTCACCAGATGTACCTTCACCACCACCACCACCACCACCACCATCACCAACATTCTAAGCCTTCTGAGTACTCATCCTCCTCCTCTTAATCATCATCCTTCCTCCTCTTCCTCTTCCTCTTCCTCCTCCTCCTCCTCCTTCTACTGCAGCAGCGCCACGCCACACACTGCCTTGGCTCAGAAGGGGACGGTCTTTGTATTGCCGCGGACCCTATTCATTATCCAGGAGCCTGTAGGTGTTCTAAGCGTGTAGTCCGCTGCCTCATCACCTGGGGAGCCAAATAGAGGTTTAATTAAGCAATCATTCCGCTGCCGTAAAGCTGCATGAGGCAACTAATTAAATCCAAAGGTGCCTAAGCCAGCCAGGAACACCTCCACGCCGCTCTTACCGGGAAGTAGCCTGGAGGGAGGAAGGGAGTAATACGTGGGAGGGGATAGGAAGATGGGATGCTGCGAGGTAAGGAGTGCAAGGGTAGGGGAAGGGAGGGAGGGTGTTGATGCAAGGAGAAGCAAGGGTTGGCGGGTGAAGGGAAGGAAGGGGTTGGAGGGTGAAGGGAAGGAGGAAGGGAAGCTACCATGCCCTTCTGAGGTGGGTTAAGGTACGATCACGCTAGTTTTGGTTATGGTTAGGTTGGTACCGTCACACTCCTCCTTATTGGTAACACTGCATGGCAAAAAAAATTCCTTCGGTAGTCAAATGATGGTTTTATATAATTTCCTGGATTTAGATTTTATTCAATGTAGTATTTTGGGGATGAATACGTTATATATAAAGAAATTTTTATGCATATTTTCATTCACTTAAGATAATTGTTTGTTTGTCATGTCGTTTATGAAATACCACTAGGATAACTATTTTTTGAACATCATAAAAAAAAGAGAAAAAACATAATTAAAAAGGACAAAAAACACACCCCAAAAATAGGGGACAAAAACACATGACAAAAAAAAATAAATATAAAAAATATAAAATCAAAATTGCCAGTCATGTATTAAGGTCTGAAATAAATGCCTGAACATACATCCGTCCGTGACCTTAT
>JAXIVD010009706.1:5000-10000 GCA_036785275.1 Cancer borealis | reverse complement strand
CATACACACACACACACACACACACACACACACACACACCTCACCTGTCCAATACAAACCCTCAAAACACACCCTATTTATTCATACCACAAAAAATATATATAAAAAAAATCACAGAGAGGAAGGAGAAAAAAAGTGAAACAGATGTATGGAAAAGCTGAACCCATGAAAGGTACTGAAAAAAGGGTTGAAAAAGCTACCTGCATACCTGTATATAAAGGTGTTTGATGTTGGGTATCGAGTTATTGCTTTTATCTACGTATAGTCAATGGTTACACTCGATACGGTGGTTCAATTTATCGTTACCTTTCTACCTGCCGTTAATTTCATCCACCTGTCTCCAATTAATTAGGTTAAACGTTTATCTTTGTGTACTGGAAGGCGTGTGTGTGTGTGTGTGTGTGTGTGTGTGTGTGTGTGTGTGTGTGTGTGTGTGTGTGTGTGTGTGTGTAACAGAATGAGAAATAAAACTGACATACAAATAAAAATATATAGAAAGATCAATAAGAAGAGATACATAGAACGAAAAATAAATGAACGAAGACAGAAAGAAAAAACAAGTAACATACAAATAGACAGACAAGGCCTAAAAAATAATATGTCTGTTACATCAAAATTATTCCTTCACTAACAAGAAGTTGGGTCTATTGTTTTTTTCCTTCATCAAGAACGAGACTTCCTCCTTCCCTCCCTGCCTCCCTCCTCCCCTCCCTCCCTTCATCCTTCCCTCCAAACATTTCCTTCTCCTTGACACCTGACAACACCTCAGACAACAACATTTCCTTCCACCTTTCCCTCCCTCCCTCTCTCCCTCAAACCCTCCCTCTCTTTCTATATACTCCACAAACTCCCTTTACTCTCCCTCTGTCCCTCTCTTTACCTTATATAACTCCCCTTAGCCTCAAACCCTCCCTCTAGTCTCTCAATACAAGAGTTTCTCGCTTTCATTCTCTCCCTGACACCACCACCATCACTACCTCTATCCATCTCCATCCTCAGCCTCCACGCCCCCCTCACCTCCCTCTCCCTCCTTCCCTGCAGCAGTGACGCCTAACAAGGACCTCCTAAGCTCTCCCGGGAATCTGACTCGTCACTCAGACACACAAACGCACCTCAAACCAAGCTGCCGCCACCAACGCCTCCACGCTAATTAGTAAGAGGAAATAATTACGTTCCACCTTCGGAGATCAAAGTCAGTGTGTGTGTGTGTGTGTGTGTGTGTGTGTGTGTGTGTGTGTGTGTGTGTGTGTGTGTGTGTGTGTGTGTGTGTGTGTGAGGATAAAAAAAAGTACACATTTCCCACACCACAAGAAAAAGGAATTGAGCACAACATCAACAACAACAACAACAACAACAATAATAATAATAATGGTCCCTACAGTGCTGTCTTCAAAGTGATGAAAAAAACTCCAGAGACCACTTAAAACCAGGTTACGAGGAAAGTGTCGAGGCGTTCACTGAGGAAAAAGTATTAGTAGGACCCACTCCCTCCTCCTCCTCCTCCTCCTCCTCCTCCTCCTCCTCCTCCTCTTCTTCTTCTTCCTCCTCCTTCTCCTGCTCCTCCTCCTCCTGAGCTATCCTAAATCTACACAATGTAACGTATAATCGATATTCGGTTTCCATATCTTGAACTGTTAGCGAATTAAAACTGAATAAACCGATTAAAAGTTATTAAAAAAAATGTTTTACATTCTTGTATCAATATTTACATTCCAATTCCATTTCACTGTAGCACACAAGAATGCACGTTTCTTACTTTCTTGATTATTCTATATCTTTTTGAGGTAAACCTCACACTTTTGGAGTTATTGAAAAAAACATGATTTCAGCCAAGCAGTCTACGGAATGGGAAAAACGTATTTTAGGTAGATTAGGTAAGTTAAGCTTTTGTTAATATTTCAACAAAACTCATGAAAATTGGTATCAAGGGTTTCTCAGGCATGCTGATCACGAATCTGGAATTAGTTTTGTCATTAATATAATAATTGGATTTTCCATTTTGTGGCCCGTAAATTCCACCAGAATTGATGTCGAAAAAGTGTTTTCCTATTTTATTACGTAAATATTAGCTCTATTGGAATAATGTATATAAGTAAAGTCATGGAGTTTAGTAATGTCTATCTGATACTGTCATAATATTTGCAATAACTCTAATACTGATGAAGAAAATTAAAATTTTGTGAAAGAAAGTAATGCATAATACTATACACTCCTAACTCTATAATTATATTCTAATTCCAGTTCACTATGGCTCAAATTGACGGGCGTCTTCTGCTCTTTCTTTTATATTCTATATGAATTTTACGTAAACCCCATACGTTTCGAGTTATTTCAAAATATGTGATTTCTGTCAAAAACTCTAAGGGTGTACCCTATAAAATTTCATGAAAATTACCACACCTCCGAAACTCATGAAAATTGGTACAATGTGGTTATCGGTCATGCTGAACATGAATCTGGCATTATTTTCCTGATTACTTTAATATACAAAGGAGGAGCCTTTCACATTGCTGTCCTTTTGTCTATCAAGTAGTTATTTAGTAATAGTGTAGCTATGGACATCCTCATTAGGTCCAGTAGGCCTGTTGCGATCTGTTCTTCCTTTGTACCCCGTTGTATTCCTTTGTACTCCTTCTCCTCCTCCTCCTCGCGGTGTAATCGAGTTTTTTTTATCTTCCTTTCCGTTTGAGATCATTATTCCAAGCCTTCAGGTTTTTTTCTCTCTCTTTTCTTTCTTTCTCTTTATATTACTTTTCGTATATAATTTACCCCCAAGGCCCAATTTTCTACCTTCACACCTCCACCTTTTATGCATATAACTATAGAGAACCAAAAAAAAGAATTTATAATTACATTTCACACCTGTCTACCTTACTGGTTCGTACATAGATGAGTAAAGGTAACATTAGATCATTGTACGTCCTACCCTTGATCGAAAAGAGAAATATGATATAGTTTATATCCCCATCTAAAAACACTTTATCTGACCGTTTTCTGTGTTGGTCGTGGCTGATCAAAGAAAACTGAAAATACACCAATTGCATGGCATTCTACTCATTAAATTCTTGCTTCATTTCCACTACATAAAGAAAAGATACAAGATGAAGTCAGTGATATAGTTATTAAGGATCATAGTATAAGTTAAATTATGAGAGAAACACACACATACAGCCATATACACACACACACACACACACACACACACACACACACACACACACACATGGAGGAGTATGCTGTAACACGAGTCTACAGCATACTTTGATGTGCTATGTAGCATTACAATTCCCCCAAAACGAGTATAATTACCAACGATTCACCTTCCATCTACCACAATCAACACTGCAATCAATACACTGGAATCAGCCACCACCATCACCACCACCACCACCATCACCACCACCATCACCACCACCACCACCATCCCCTAATCTGAGTGGCCCTAATCCTCCATCACAGCAGAAACACAAACATTGCAGTAATCTGTGTATGTGTCCCGTTAAGGCCACCTCACCACCACCTCACTAACAAACATACCCAAACATGCACGCCTCATAATCCCTCTGTTTGCATGTGTGTGTGTGTGTGTGTGTGTGTGTGTGTGTGTGTGTGTGTGTGTGTGTGTGTGTGTGTGTGTGTGTGTGTGTTATACATACATACATACAAGCATTCGTACACAGAAAAAAAGTTCAACATACACACAACAGACATACAAAGACAAAACAAAAGAAAACAACCAACACACACACTCAGATAGAGCCACAACACAACAGAAGGAGACACAGACACACACACAGGTACATGCACACACACACACATACACACACACACACACACACACACACACACACACACACACACACACACACACACACACATTCATAGAGACAAGAGAGAGAGAGAGAGAGGGAGACAATAAATTTACATAGCAGTGACTCCTTCTCTCTCCCAAACACGTTTCCACACAGCAGGGAGACACAACACCAACATGGAATATCAAAGGACACTACTCCTCCTCCTCCTCCTCCTCCTCCTCCTCCTCCTCCTCCTCCTCCGTTTAGGTCTCACTACGAGGAAAAATGCACGACAAAGATTGACATTTGGGTCGATAGATGACACAGAACTTTTCCTAAACACAAAGATTCCTTCGTCCCAATACATAATGAATACCTGAGAACAATGTGCAGGTAAAATGCAGGTATACAGGTGTGGAAGGGAAGAAATGAGGGAAGACAGGGAGGACGGGGCGAGAGGAAGGGAGGGAGGGAAGGATGGGAGAAGGCGGTAAATTAGTGGGAAATAAAGGAGGTGGAAAGTAACGGAAACAGGAAGGAAAGGAGGATAGCTGTGGGAAACAATAGGAGGGAGGGAAAGTTGCAGGTGAAAGGGAAAGAAGGAGAGGAGGAAAGATGAAGGAAAGTGGAGATGAGAGAAAAAGCGATGAGGGTAGAAATTACGAGAGTTGAAAGAGAGGAGAAGAGAAGAGAAGAGAGGAGGAAGAGGAGATGATGATGGATAGTACACAAAGATAAGAGGAAATAAGAGAAAATGTAGAAAATAGGAGAGAAGGGAAAGAGAGGAAACTAAACTGCACTATTTACCTACATAAGAAATGATAACAAAGACGTATACCTGTTTCTGATATTCCCTTTGACGTTAAGAGCAAGAAACAAGTCCAGAACGGAATGTAGACGACCAGCTAATGTTTAATTCCTGTTCCTTTTGTGTCCTTTGTCCGCGTTATGTCAGGTCAATCTTACCATACAGACGAAAAACACACTCTTTCTGTTCTCTTTTTTCTTCTCTCTCCCTTTTGTATTCTCTCTCTTACTCACTCTCTCAATAGGTACATATATATTTACTTTTACTACTATTTTTTTCTGCATATACAAACACATAACTATGAACACAACGTAAAGGCTACTAGATGGCGTTGTATTAGTTAAAACTACTAAGCTGTTTAATCCAAAGTGCTTCTCTAGACAGGAAACAGCCAGGTG
>JAXIVD010009705.1:10000-14824 GCA_036785275.1 Cancer borealis | reverse complement strand
AGGAGGAGGAGGAAGAGGAGGAGGAGGAGGATTCTGCAGTATAAAGAAAGAAAACTAAGGGAGCATCAGGTTGAAATTAAATCGTGAGAGAGAGAAGAAAAAAAATTATCACAGCCTCGCCTTCCTCTGCTTGGTGATTGCAGTGACAATCAGGTAATGAAAGCGTTTTTTCACAGTGTGTGTGTGTGTGTGTGTGTGTGTGTGTGTGTGTGTGTGTGTGTGTGTGTGTGTGTGTGTGTGTGTGTGAGTGTGTGTGTGTGTGTGTGTGTGTGTGTGTGTGTGTGTGTGTGTGTGTGTGTGTGTGTTGTGTGCTCATTACCAGTGTTAGTTGAGATTATTGCCTATTCCACCCCGGTTCATTAAGTAGGAAATTGCATGGAGCAACATATTTAGTGTGTCCATCAATACAAATCACATAACTATAAAACTAAAATAATCAATCATACATAATGAAACCACTGACTTTTTATACTAAAGTTACGTAGATCACAAAGTTCCTAATATATTTCTTTCTCTACAAAAATTCAAACACCATTGATGAAAAATAAGAACAATACTCTTTACTTCTATGTATTTACTATAAAAGAAAAGAACGAGGAGAGAGAGAGAGAGAGAGGAGAGGAAGAGAGAGAGAGAGAGAGAGAGAGAGGAGAGAGAGAGAGAGAGAGAGAGAGAGAGAGAGAGAGAGAGAGAGAGAGAGAGAGGAGGGCACCAAAAATCAATAGACAGGAAAGATAAGATAAGATAAGAGTCTGATATGAGCTGAAGTTATCAAGGGAGGGAGGGAAGGAGGGATGTAGGAGTGGAGAGTAGAAGGAAGAAGGAAGGAAGGATGGAGAGTAGAGAGCAGCAGGAGGAGGCGAAGGTGGCTCTGAACGGAGGATGTCGGAGGAGGAGAGAGAGGAAGGAGGGATGGAATGAAGGAGGAGGTGAAGGAGGGTTTGTGGGAGTCACTGCAAGGTTGTAACTGTCCATTGGGAGAAGATAATAATTTCTTCCTCGCCTTGTCTAGTTCTTAAACACAATGAGGTAGAAAGTGTCTTTGTGTGCGTGGCTCCCTTGGGATGGAAATAATGTACATGGTAATAAGAATGCATGTGTAATTGTATGTTAATGTCGTAATAATTATCGATTTTTCAAAATGAGGAAATGAAGTATTGTTGATATGCTTTTAGGTTTATAATGCTATTGTTAACTCTATGTATGTATGCATGTATGTACACTCACGTCTTTATATATACATACACATATCATCATCATCATAATCATCATCATCATCATCCTTAAGAATTCAGTCTCATAAAGAGGAATTAAATTTAAACTGAAATCAATAGACATTATGGATTAAGTAAAGAAAAAAAAGATCAGATTTACGTCATCGGCAAAGTAATCAGAGTTAAGTCGCCTTCATTTACAATATTGAAATGTCACGTAAGTTTATTCATAGTTTGAATTTCTGATGATAATGTGATGACTTAAATTTTGAGAATGGGAGGAAGGGTCCAAATTTTTCAAATATATTTTCTATTCACACCGTAGGAGGAACGAGAAAGGTTTGGATAAGGTAAGGAAAATATTATGATCCTTCAAAGAGAATCATGAGTATATATTCCAGAGACAGCCTGATGCTCTACTCTCTAATCTGCTCTTCATTAATTACCAAACCTCTATACATACCTAGAATAAAAATGAACTCAAATAGTACTCATCATTACTATAATAACACAACTTTTTCCGCATCTCTTTCCAGCCCAAGCATTGAAAACCCAGTGGCCAGTTGACGCGTGACTCTCCCAACCCAGTCAGTGTCTTGTGTACCATGAAGGCAGAAAGTGTGGCGGGCAGAGGACTGAATGAGAGTGAGAGTGAGAGGCTAGGGCGAGGCCGGCTAAGAGGCGACTGCTGGTACACTGCATGACCTCAAACGTCTCTCATTGCTACAACCATGGAGTCAAGAGCCATCATACCCCCGACCATGCCTACCTTTGGTCATGCTACTGTATACGTATACCCGACAGGTATGTTTGTATAGGTGTGATAATAAGGTATTGATTGTTATATTTATTTATTTATTTATTTAATTTTGTGTATTTGTAATATATGTTCTTAATGGTGATTCTGGCTTATCAATTGAATTTCAAAGAGAGAGAGAGTGAGAGAGTGTGTGTGTATGAGAGAGAGAGAGAGAGAGAGAGAGAGAGAGAGAGAGAGAGAGAGAGAGAGAAGAGAGAGAGAGAGAGAGAGAGAGAGAGAGAGAGAGAGAGAGAGAGAGAGAGAGAGAGAGTAAGTATGCAAAACCATTACATTCTCCAGTTTGAAATTAAAAAAGGAATATATATTGTATTCTTTTATCTTATGAACTAAAAGGCAATAATAAGAGAAAGGAAAAATCTGGTTCAGAATCTTGTGTGTTTTATGTAATGGAAAACTGCTTCAGAGAATGGAAAATAAAAACAAATAAATGAATAAAGGTATGAAGAAAGAAAGAAAAAAAAAAAGATAAAAATAATATACAAATAACCTTTCGAAATACTGAAACCACATTTATTTTTTATATTTAATTAAAGGTGCGAACCGACAGCTTTTCTTTTCTTTTGTACCGGTAAGTGAAGAATGATTTTTTCATTTGCATATACGAGTTTTTTTTTCATTTTGCTGTAATCTTTTTTTTTCTCTGACATGCAGCACAAAATTTGATAGATGGATAATTAATTTGGTAATTGACGTAATATGCCTTCATTAGTAATATATTTCGATCCGTCCATTCTGAAGATGATACTTAGACAGAAACAGGACCAATAAGTTAATTATATATTTAAACAGTTATGATAATTATGCTAGTTAGATTAATTATGCTAGTTAGACTAATAAATTAATTGAATATAAGTTATACATGAACAGAATAACCACGACAGTGACTTAGAATAAAAAATGAATATACAAATCTAGCATTATATCATGTTTTTGAAAATATTAAAGTGTTTACAGAATTCTGCAAAAAAAAAGTTGGTAGGGGAAATAAAAAAAAAGTAAGAAATATTGAGCTTCAAAATTGGCCGTTGTTTCCTATATGATAAAAAGAAACAAAATAAAAAGGAAAAAAAAGTTACAAGAGTCATTTTAAGAATCTGCAATTCATGAAGGAGAGCGAGCGAGATAGATAGATAGATAAATAGATAGATAGATAGACAGAGAGAGAGAGAGAGAGAGAGAGAGAGAGAGAGAGAGAGAGAGAGAGAGAGAGAGAGAGAGAGAGAGAGAGAGAGAGAGAGAGAGAAAGAAAGAGAGAGAAAAAAATGTGTGTTTGTGTATTTTCGTGTTTTGTTTTCCTCCTGTGTCTGAATAGCTCCATTCTCTTTGCTATAAACCTAACCTAACTTAACCCGATCCTAACTGAGGTTCCTAACTCGTTCCTAACAGCCAGTCGCTCTTCCACCCTCCTTTAGAAGCTTTTTGCATGTAGAGAAAAGAAAGAAAAAAAAAACGTTGTCTAAATACACTGTGTGACTTTTTTTTTCTCTCTCCTTATTTCCTTTCCAGTTAGTATTTGTGTGTCTCTCTTGCTTCCTTTGTATGTTATGTATTTCTAATTATTTTTCCCTTTCTCTCAATTTCTTTTCTCTGTCAATTTACTACATTCCTCCATTCCTCCATCCTTCCTTCCTTCCTTCCATCTCTCCCTCTCGTTATGTCTCTCTTCCTCCCTAATTATCTTTCCTTTCTCTTACTTTCTCTGTCAATTTACTACATTCCTCCATCCTTCCTTCCTTCCTACTCTCTGTTCCTTCCCTCTTCCTTCCTCCTCGTCCCATCCTTCCTTCCTTCTCTCTGTCCTTTCCCTCATACTTGCCTCTTCCTCCATCCATCCATCCTTCCTTCCTTCCTTCCTTCTCTCCCTTCCTTCCTCCTCTTCCTCCATCCTCTTCCTTCCTCCTCGTCCCTCCCGTCCTCTCTCTAAGCCATCTGATATTAACCTAACAGGAGTATTTCAGCGTAAAGAGCAGCGGGAGCGAGAGTTCAAATTGCGAATGTTTTGAACCGCGGTCTCATAAACCTTTGCCTGTGTGCTGGCGACTCTAATTACAATGAAAGAACTGAGGCAAGACAAAGAAAGAAGAGAGATAGGATGAAGGTGAGGATGAGGATGAGGATGAGGAGTACAAAGGAGTACAAAGCAAGAACTGACAGCAATAGTGCTACTGAACCTAACGAGGCTGTCTGTTTAGCTAACACTACTATATCTACTTGATAGAGACAAAAAGACAGCAAGGGAATGTACTTTTCACTAGTCTAGCTCCTTTGCTTCCTTCCTAATCCTTTCCCCTTTTATTCCAAAACTCTTCCTTTTCCTTCCCTTCCTTTCCCCTTCATTCCATAATCTTCCTTCCCAAAACTCTTCCTTTCCAAAACCCTTATTTTCCCTTCCCTTCCCTTCCTTTCCCCGTCCCTCTCAGCCTCTCCTCTCGTTACTTAGAGAGATAAATAACGACCTACTTCACATTGTATCTCTCCCTCCCGGTAACAGATCACGGTAGATTACTTGGAGAGCCTAAGGAGAGAGATGAGGTGAGGGGCTGGTTGGCTGGCTGGCTGGTTGGGTGTGGGAGTGCATGTAGCAAAGGGGAAGGAGTAAGGAGTGATGTAGATTAATCAGCAGCTCAGCATAAAACTTCCCTCTCTTGGTGGTAATGCTGGTGGTGGTGATGATGGTGGTGACGGTGGTGATGGTGGTGGTATGTTGCTATTTATTAAAGTTCTAGGTTTACATTATATTAATTAAAATAGAGATTGAGATAATATAATGTGTTTTTAAGGAATACATCT
>JAXIVD010009705.1:0-5000 GCA_036785275.1 Cancer borealis | reverse complement strand
ATTCCATCACTTTAGGTTTTAAGTAAAATTCTGCTATTATTTTGATACCAACCTTATCTTAGAAATATCTAATACCACCTAAGAGAATTACAAAAAGGCACAGTCAGCGAGCGAGTATTACTTTCTATCATATACTACGTTGAATTGAAGGTCATTTTCAGTCTTTCAAGCTCAGTTCCCGGCAGGAATTAACGCTTCCATGTGTGCTGGAATGTTATGAGGAAACTATTAACTGGAAGCTGGGAAGTCTCTCTCGCGTTCTCACAAAGGTTGTTGACTCATAAGGATGTAATATATTAAACTAACCATGTTCCCGACCATTCTCTCTCTCTCTCTCTCTCTCTCTCTCTCTCTCTCTCTCTCTCTCTCTCTCTCTCTCTCTCTCTCTCTCTCTCTCTCTCTCTCTCAAACGCTGCCCTCGAGTCACAGTAAACAACTCTATTACTCATTCAAGCGAAGAGGGAGAGAGAGAAAGAGAAAATAAGAGAGAGAAAAAAAGAGAGAGAATGCGAGTGAATAGAATGAGACATTGATATTCCCTTCTTAAGCCAACCCAAATTTTCCTTCCTTCTTTTATGCTGAAATGGAAACTCGAATTGGAACCTAACATTGATTACTACAACTTGCATGGAATTTACGAACAGAAGTGAGGAATGAGGGATGGATATGGGTATGTATGGGTATGGTGATGGTAGTGGTGGGTATAGGTATTATAGTGAAGGGAAGGGAAGGGGAAGGGAGTAAGAGGGATTGAGCTAGATACCACATACGTACACAGCTAATAGTGTAATGAAATCACCATTACTACAAGGAGAAGGGGACACACTCAACCCTAAGAAGCCTTGAGAGAATGAGAAACTAATTAATCTCCTTAACTACCCGTGAGCAGCTCCTCTTAAGGCTGTCTAATACCTTCCCGCACTTACCGCTGCATCATTACTTGAATATGGTTAACACGCACCCTTAGCTACTCTCACATGCCTCTCAGACTTGTTGTATAGTCTCTGGTGGTTCCTGCATCACCTCCTTCTGTCTCCCTATGACTACTACTTAACTGTTGATACTGTTACTACTTAATGAGGTTGAATAGTGTAGTTACGTGATGAGGATTATACTATTATTCAAAAATGAACGTAAACATTAGAGGCGTTACTATGAAAAATTAAAACCTACGTGTAAGGTGTCTAAGCGAAGAGAAAGAGACCAAAGACTCAAGTGCTGTATGTTTAAGCAAGTACCCATACATCATGCATCTCCCCCCCAGATGTGACACATACATACAGTACAATGTTTCCATGCTAAAGGATGACTGCACAGAAGACTGAACATGTGTTATACGTAATCGTGGAGCCATTGTGGGCACCTCGATTCTCTGTGGGATGTGCGAGCCTGTGGAGTCACGGGCAAGAAACAGTCCATCTTAGCCTTCATAAAGCTTATTGACGCCAACGGTCTGTGTTGTAGAAAAGAAATGTATCTGAGTAACTTCAGTGTAATGGATGTTGAAAAAGAGAGAATGTGTAAATGTTTTGGTTTAATTAAAGTTGCCTGAGTGTTTTTTTAATTCATTCTGTTTAAAATGTTTTATGAATGGAATGGAATGCAATTAGAGTGGAATGGGTTAATAGCGAAGGTGTTAATTTACGAGTACACTGTCAAGGCCAGTTAGTTTGAATATTTTATTTATTTTTTTATTTATTTTTTTAATATTTCTCTTTAGTGATCAGTCGTTTTGATATGAACCTAATTTTTTCTTTTAATATTTCTCTTTTGATTAGTCGCTTTGATAAACACCTAATTCATTCTCTCTGCTTATGAAGTTGAGATATAGAAGTTATGTTTTCACTTTGTTACGTCTGTAGGTTAGAAATTTCCTGACAATATTAACTTCACCAAACTTCATCAACATGATTCCTTACCTTAAAGCTCGATTTCATTACATTGTATAGGAATCAAAGTCAAAAATAAAGATTAGGCAAAAAAATAAAACTCGGGATTAATATTCCTAATAAACGTTTTTTTTTGGTGTAACCGATCTAAAGAACTTAAAAAAAAAAAAAACTTCATAACTTCGTCAAAACGCATCACAACTTCATAAAACTTCACTAACATGACACTGTATCTAAAGTATTTATTTCATTAGTTCTTTAAAAGGTTCATGATTAAGCTCAGGCAAAAATTATTAATATTTACAACGACGCTGTACTATGTGGTCCTCTAGCTATATTCTATTTTAAGGTTAATTATTCATGTATGCTAATATGTCAGATTTAATTTCACACACGCATACTCTCCTACACACACACACACACACACACACACACACACACACACACACACACACACACACACACACACACACACACACACACACACACACACACTTCCATATGCCTCCTTTTCTCCCTCATCTCATTCTCCATTCCTCTCCTTCATCTCCTCTACTCTTCTTTTATTTCATCCTTTCCTCCTCTCTCTCTCTCTCTCTCTCTCTCTCTCTCTCTCTCTCTCTCTCTCTACTCTCTCTCTCTCTCTCTCATCTCTCTCTCTCTCTCTCTCTCTCTTCTCTCTCTCTCTCTCTCTCTTCTCTCTCTCTCTCTCTCTCCGTCTCCGTCTCTCTCTCTCTCTCTCACTCTCCCCCACTTATTCCTCCTTTAGATCCTCCTTCACTTTTTCTTTTAATCTTTTCATGAGCTTTCTTTCTTTCTTTCTCTCCTCACCTCCTTCCCTCATCCCCCTCCCTTTCACCCCTCCAACAATCCATGCCTCTCACCCTCCCTCATTCCCTCCCTCTCCCCTCCCTCATCCCTCCCACCTTTAAGACACACAAACCTCTATACAAACGTCATCTTTAAGCTTCCAGACCCTTACAAAGTTATTCATCATTTTTGCTATACATTTTTTTTTTTTTTTTTTTTCTCGTATGTGATTTAGGATTATGGAACTCGTGTGAAAAAAAATGTCATGTATTGTTTTAAGTGGGAAATGTTTTTGAAATCATTTTGTTGTGTTACTGTTTTTTTTTTGTATGTAGTGGAATATTTTTTAAATTTTTTATTTCATCTTTTTTTTTGTAGTGGTGGTGGTGTGTGTTGGTGGTGGTGGTGGTTGGTGGTGATGGTGGTGGTGGTCCGTGGATGGAGTAATTACTTTTGAGCTTGAATTATGAGTGTGTGTGTGTGTGTGTGTGTGTGTGTGTGTGTGTGTGTGTGTGTGTGTTGTGTGTGTGTGTGTGTGTGTGTGTTTAGAGGGAGGAAGGGGGAGCGAAACGAGGTCATTAAGCTGTTTTAACCTGTGTTTATGTCGTTATTTTCTTCCTGTTAACTATTCTTATCCAAACACACACACACACACAACACACACACACACACACACACACACACACACACACACACACACACACACACACACACACACACATCCAAATTTATCATAGTCAGCCCAATTTCGTTTTACAATGCACGGGAGCAGGTTTTCGGCAGCAAGGAAAACGCCTTTATAAACCTCATGAAAATGGCTCATTTCTGATAGTACACACTCGTTCTAGACTCCTAAGAATACATATTATTTCTTGTTACATTTGCCTGGAGGTGATAAGATAAGGTGTGTAATTCAGAAGGTAGAAGAGGAGAGGAGGAGTAGAGGAGGAGTAAGGAGGAGAGTAGTGAGGAGGAGTAGGAGGAGGAGAGGAGAAAGAAGATGTTAGAGGTTGAAATTGATCACTTTGTATTTTCAGTTGTATTTCCCTGGAGGCTGTAAATACTTGTTTGTGGAGATATAGAGAGAGGAGGAGGAGGAGGAGGAGGAAGAGGAGGTAGAAGAGAGAGAGAGCAAGAAGGAAAAGGAATAGGAAGCATAAGAGAAAGAAGGAGGAGGAGGAGGCGGAAGAGGTGGAGAGAGAGAAGGGAAAAAATAATTAAATGAAAGAAAAGCTAATTTAATGGTACGATCTGAAATAGTTCGGCGTCCATTCTAATTAAGTAAAAAAAATACGTAGAGGTTAATAGCATGGTTTCGTTTGCCTTAGGAAGATGTGCTTGTACCATAAAAAGAGAAAGAAAGAAATATAGCTAATAGATTTTGTTATGTTTTTTTTTAGTGGCTCCGCGGGTGGTTGTGGTGCCAATCTTAACCTGCATCATTGGCTTCCCTGTCCTGGTGATGCTGGTGATCTGTGCTCTAAGGTACCGGGCAAGAAGGGCACGAATCAACGCTAAGAATGCACACAGGTAAATCACAAATCAATTTTATATTCCATTCATCACCATCTTTTTCTCTCCTTCCCACTAATCACCATCTTTTTCCTCTCCACTTTCCTCCGCTTTTCTCCACCCTCACCATCCTTCGACCTCATCATCCACACTCAAACACTTATTATTTTTTTTTATATTTTTTTAATGTCTTGATTCAATTATTAATATTTCCTTTTTTTTACTATCCTCAGTGTGGAGTCTTCAGCCTCGGCGCTTGAGCTTACGTCTGAGCCTCCTCCATCTTGGCTAGCCGGTGTACAAACGGTATGTATATATGTATGTATGCATGTGTATGTATGTACGCACACGCACATGCATACACACACGAGTTGAAGAGCCAAATTAACATTCACGAAATGGAAAAAATAAATATATAAAAAAAAAAATTCTGAAAGAAAGAAAAAATCAGAGAGGGACAAAAGATGTGGAGGAGGAGGAGGAGGAGGGAGGGAGGAGGAGGAGGAGGAGGAAGGAGGAGGAGAGGAGAGAAAGAAAGAAAAAAAATATGCAAGGAAAATAAAGTGGCTAAAAAATGAGGTTGTAAAGAGAAAGACCGTCAAATAATCAAGAAATAAAGAGAAAACTTAACTTAAGAAACATCACGACCTTTCACAAAAGTTTCCATTGAGTCAATAACTTTTTTCTATTCCTCCAAAGTGATAAAAATAGAAGATTTAAGAAATTATTCGTCTTTCTTCAGTGCAGTCGACCCTTGAATTTTTTTTTTACTCTATGTTAACTTTGCAA
>JAXIVD010009704.1:2500-14825 GCA_036785275.1 Cancer borealis | reverse complement strand
AATGATAATAATAATAATAATAATAATAATAAAAAAAACACAAATTTCCTTACATATATCAATTGCAAAACTGGAAAAAACACACATACATAATAAATCAACACACATACACATACACATACACACGTACACATATATATATACACACATCCTTACCTCATCTTGGCTTCAACAGGTAGAAGACAGGTGTTAATTCAGTTCATAATAAACAAATATAACCGTCTCTTTTTCACCTCAAAATTTCACACCAACACTATACCAAAAAAAAAAAATAATAATGACCGGAAAACTACGTCAAAATATTTCAATTATAACCCAAAAAATTGATAAATAGAATAGTCTCCCTTTTAGCTATGGGTGACTATGGGGCATGGGCGGTGTGGGCGGTGATGGGCGGAGGGTGGGCAAGGGGAGGGAGGGTGTAGTTACAGGTGGGAGAGAAAATATTGTACGTCCTCCTCCTACGTAAGTTAGACTTGAACTGACGGTGTGAAGATGATGGGGAGAGAGAGAGACTTGCCTCCCTCCCTCTCTCTTGATGTTACCACTTTCCTCCATCTCTCCAAATACCCCCCCTCTCTCTCTCTTTACCTCTCTTTCTCTTTCACCTTCTCTCTCTCTTTCACTGCAATTTTCGTTTCTAAACATCGGGTTGATTTAGGAAAAGTGAGCTATTTCTATTTCTCTCAATTGTTCTTTCACATTCTCTCTCTCTCTTCGGGTTAAGAGGGCACTGGAAAGTTGCAAGAAAGAGAGAGAGAGAGAGAGAGAGAGAGAGAGAGAGAGAGAGAGAGAGAGAGAGAGAGAGAGAGAGAGAGAGAGAGAGAGAGAGAGAGAGAGAGAGAGAGCTAGGTTACTTAAAAGTGCACTGACCAGACTAGATTATTTGTAATCATGTTTGAGAGAGAGAGAGAGAGAGAGAGAGAGAGAGAGAGAGAGAGAGAGAGAGAGAGAGAGAGAGAGAGAGAGAGAGAGAGAGAGAGAGAGAGAGAGAGTTTTATGGGGGTGGTGAAATTCAATTAGATATCAAACCTACCAGGGGGCACACACACACACACACAATTACAACTCTTATTACCGTACATTACAACCATCACAATTACCACCACAATCATTAGTTATTACAATCATTAACGTTATTTTTAGAGGTAGACTGAAGTAAATATATAGACCATTTTTAACATTCCAGTATATAGCCACAGTACAAGGCTCGCTCGCTCTCTCTCTCTCTCTCTCTCTAACGCAACCACCATCACCACCTTACGCAATTTCTTTACAAGGTTTAATACTAACCTCTAATTGGTGCTCTGGTATTCCGTCACGGCCTTGCTCGACTCTGGATTGGCTCATTGACGCAAAGCCACGCCCATCCTTCTGTTTGACCTATTTTGTGCGTGTTTGTGTTTGTTTGCATGTGTTTACCGTAACCTGAATCTGTAAACAAAGTAAGGGGGGACTTTTATATATATTTTTTCGTTTTCTATGTTAATTCAGTTTTATTTGATGATTTGAGATATTTTGATGATTTATTTTTTATTGTACTTATTTTTTATCGCGATTTATTTTTATTTATCAAGAGAATTTCTATGATAATTTCCTATTTATAAACTAATTTCATTTTATTACTTGAGAAAAAATTTTATGATAATTTCGTCATTGTAAACATAATTACATCTCCGACATTCTATAAGTCAAGAATTTATCATCATTATTATTATTATATTATATTCTTAACTCAGTCAGTCAGTCAGTCACCCAGCCAGTCATCCAGTCAGCTAGTCAGTCAGTCACCCAGCTAGTCAGTCAGTCAGTCATCCAGTCAGCTAGTCAGTCAGTCACCCAGCCAGTCAGTCAGTCACCCGCCCAGTCAGTCAATCACATTTAGTCCAGTCTAGATCCAGTCGTCCCTCACAGCCTCCCTTTCCCTCCCCCTACCCCAAGATCTAGGTCAAAATGCTCTCTCATCTCCTCTTACCTTGCTCCTCCTCCTCCTCCTCCTCCTCCTCTCTCACAATCGCCTACTGACTTAATTATTGTTTTGCATCTCCCATCTGTTGTTCTACTTACCCAAAATCACTCTCTCTCTGTAGGTAAATTTAGACATACATACATACATACAGACATACATATATATACATACCTAGCCTTTTATAGCTCAATGCATGAAAGGTTAATGTGTGTGTGTGTGTGTGTGTGTGTGTGTGTGTGTGTGTGTGTTAATTTACTGCTGATTAGAAAGTGTTGCTCAGAGGAAGATATTAGAAGGTAGAGAGAGAGAGAGAGAGAGAGAGAGAGAGAGAGAGAGAGAGAGAGAGAGAGAGAGAGAGAGAGAGAGAGAGAGAGAGAGAGAGAGAGAGAGAGAGAGAGAGAGAGAGAGAGAGAGGGTGTGAAATCTAATGACCTGATGTGACCTAAGGGTACGTCTAGGAAAGGTCATCAATTTCCCATGAGACTGTGTGTGTGTGTGTGTGTGTGTGTGTGTGTGTACGCTAACACATCTAGGCCAGGATGATAGATATTCAACATGTTAAATTGCATGAAAATTATACATGATGACACGAATTATTTAGACTCTGAGAAGAAGGATGACAGATGGTGGTGTTGTGGTGGTGAGTGTGGTGGTGGTGGTGTGGTAGTGTGGTGGACAGATTGGGGTGAGAGAGTGTGGGAGTGTGGTGGTAGGAGTGGTAGTGGTGAAGCTGATAGAGTGTGGTAGTGGTGGTAGACAGATTGAGGTGAGAGGGTGTGATGACAGGTGTGGTGAAGAGTGAATGTGGTATGAATGCAATTAGTACACACACACACACACACACACACACACACACACACACACACACACACACACACACACACACACACACACACACACACACTAATAATAAGACACAATCATAGACAAAAAATAACTTGAAATAGAATTATATAAAATGAGGAATGTAATTAGTGGGTTATATTAAACTACTAATTATATTATTAAAAAGTGAAGAAATGTAGGAAATAAGATTATTACCTAAAATTAATTAGTTCTTTGTTGTTTGTCATAAAAAAATATTTCTAATTAACATTATTATTATTATTATTATTATTATTATTATTATTGTTTGAAAAATTTTTGTATATATATATATTTTTTACGTCCCAATACATATATAAGTATTTGGCATTATCAAAAAAAAAAAGTATAAGGGCATATAATTATTATTTGATCGGATATTATGATGTAAATTAATAGATGTCAAAATTTTCACTGTAATAGAATTCAATCGTTTATAGTTATTATTATTTTTTTATTTTTTATTTGTGTGGGAAAACTTTTTAATTAAGTCAGATATTTGAATTAATTAAACTTAGTCTCAGTTAATAATAATAATAATAATAAAAATAAAATAATACAAAAGCATATTAGCAATAAATCAATATAATTAAAAATAACAAATTAAAAATCATTTCAAACATGTATTTCAAACCTTGTTCGTAATTAGAAAGAGAGAGAGAGAGAGAGAGAGAGAGAGAGAGAGAGAGAGAGAGAGAGAGAGAGAGAGAGAGAGAGAGAGAGAGAGAGAGAGAGAGAGAGAGAGAGAGAAACAAAATATATATAATAATAACAATAACAATTAATATCATCTATAAAATACATCTCCTTAAAAATAATCACAAAATATTTTACACACAAACAAAAAATATTAATACAAACTAAAGAAATGAAAAATAAGTTGCATGGAAGAGGAAGAGGAAGAGAGGAGAGAAAGAAGGAAAGAAGGAGAGAGAGAGAAAGGAGAGAGAGAAAATAGAAAAGAGAGAAAACGTATATTG
Source organism: Cancer borealis (assembly GCA_036785275.1). Classification (NCBI taxonomy): domain Eukaryota; kingdom Metazoa; phylum Arthropoda; class Malacostraca; order Decapoda; family Cancridae; genus Cancer; species Cancer borealis. Next base: position 11,012 of record JAXIVD010009704.1, on the reverse strand, counting down.
AAAGCCAGACATGATATATATATATTGCAAAACTTTCTCCTTTCTTTTCCATAAATAAACAACACACACAACCACAAACACACACACATACACACATACACAACCACAAACACACACACACATACATACATACACAATACAAATACATACACGAGTTAATAAAATACAGAATTGTTTACAAAAGTGTTTATGTATCAATACACAAGGTTAGGTTATGAGACATTTTGATAAATTTGACTTCATAACCCTAAGGAAGAAGGAAGGAGGGAGGGAAGGAGGGAAGAGAGAGAGGAAGGGAGGGAGGGAGAGAGGGAGAGAAGGAGAAATACAGCATAAATATATCCCTTAGTCCATTTAATTATTTCTTTCACACACACACACACACACACACATACACACACACACACAGACAAAAAAAAATAAAATAAATTCAATCAATCACCCAGTCGCCTGTCTAACCAGCTACTAACAGCCCGCCAATTAGACAGTCAGTTAGTTAGTTAGACAGCCATACAGACAAGTCCCACTAATATAGCAGGAGTCAATAAGTCCCTTTGTTCTCATGTTAATTCCCCCAAAACTATTAACCTAAATATTAGTTTCCTACAACCTAGTAATTATATCCAGTCCATACATCCATACATACATACACGGATATACGTACATACATATCATACATACATACATACCTCCCACATACATACATACATACAGGAACTCATTTTAAGAATGTGACTGACGAGAAATAATATAAAATCTACTACTACTACTACTATACTACTACTACTACCACTACTACTATAACTACTACTACTACTACTATTACACTTTCGTTAGTTCAAATTACACTTTCCATTTCTCTCTCTCTCTCTCTCTCTCTCTTTCAACTTACAAGAACCGACCCAGAAAATTATGCGTTGGTAAATGGTGAGAGAGAGAGAGAGAGAGAGAGAGAGAGAGAGAGAGAGAGAGAGAGAAGAGAGAGAGAGAGAGAGAGAGAGAGAGAGAGAGAGAGAGAGAGAGAGAGAGAGAGAGAGAATAAAGAGAATGATGCAAGTATTTGGCAAGTAGAATGAACTGAGAGATGAACTAGAATGGAATAGAATTTATATATATAATTATTTTCTTCTCACCATCAACCAAATGTAAAAATAATAATAAAAATAATAATAATAATAATAATATATATACTTATAATAATACAAAAGTCCTTCAAATATGTCTACCCTATTGTTTTTTTTTATATTTATACATTGAAGGAAATCATTATAGTATTTTTTGTGGTAATAATTAATGATTTTTTTTTTTCCACGTAAGTATATATCCCAGATTATTAATGTATATATATAAATAATTCTATATATATATGTATGTATGAATATATATAAACAGATAACGATAACTTAATAATAATAATAATAATAATGATAATGATAATAATAATGATAATAATTAAGATTGCAAGGCTGGAAGGAGAGAAAAAAAAAGAAGATATATTAGCATTTAGAAAGAAAATATATAAATGAAATAAAAATAAACAAATAATATAATAATAATAATAATTTAAAAAAAAGCAAAACACGAACATATATGAAAATTTTTTATAGAAAATAAAAAAATAAATAAATAAATAAACAATAAAATAAAATAAATAAAAATAATACAGCCTAGCTAAGGAATCAGATCATAGCAAATCACACACACACACACACACACACACACACACACACACACCACACACACACCACACACTTGAACAAAAACGAAATTAAAACAGAACATTACGCCACATTTTACGCCACAAAAAATCAACCAATATTTTCAACCACAAAATTTTAACCACAACCACCACCACCACCACCTTCCTTCCTTCCTTCCTTCCTTTCTTCCTCCTCTCCTTTCCTTCCTACCTTCCTTCCTCCTTCCTTCCTTCCCATAAAAAAAAAAAAAATAATAATAATTCTTGTCCACATAACTCACTCAGCACCAGTAACAAGAACACACACACACAGACATACGTACACACATACATACACACACACACACACTCACAGCACACTTTGGAGGGAGAGGGGGGGGGGGGGGCAAGCGAGGGTGAGTGCCATACAGTGCCACAACCTCACTGGCACTATGAGAAGGGGGGGGGGGGAGGGGGTGATACCAGAAAGAGTAAAAACAGAATTCACCTTAAACTGAAATCCATTAATTCTACTACCTTTCCCTTCCCCTTAACCCCTAACCCCTGAACCCCTGAACCCCTGACCCCTTCCCTTCCCACTGCATCATCCAGGCAGTTCAGTAGCGGTGTCCCTAGGCTGGCGGGTCCCTGGTGTTACTTCTTAGGGGCTTGGAGGTGGTTAGGGGCGTCGGCAAAGGTGTATTTGAGTCTAAATGCTTCTGCAACGAGGAGGCTAATCTCAGTGTCAGACCAGGAAGATGTTGGAAGATTTTGGAGCAGTAACATCAGGCCCTGGGGAGGAGAGGGTGTTAGGGTGTGTTAGGGTGTGTTAGGGTGTGTTAGGTGAGGTTAGGTTGGTGTAGAGGTGAGGTGGTGTGTAGAGATTGGGAGGAGTGTGTGTTAGGGTGTGTTAGGTTAGGTGGGGTACAGTGAAGTGAGGTGTGTGTGTCTAGAGATGGAGAGGAGTGTGTTAGGGTGTGTTAGGTTAGGTTAGGTGGGTGAAGAGGTGAGGTGAGGTGAGGTGTGTGAGTGTAGAGATGAGGGAGAAGGGTGTGTTAGGGTGTGTTTAGATGAGGGTGTGTTTGGTTAAGTTCAATGTTCCCTCCAATTTTGTGTGAAATTGGTCAACATTTTATGCCGCAAAATTGGAATAATCAACCTTAAAGTGATTTTAGTCATATTTTTGTCCTTGTTTGTACACTAATACATATAATTATACATCCTGCAATAAAGATAAATACAGAAAAAATATAAACATTATCATTATCCATAAGAGAACTAATTGAAAGGACCATTTTACTGTAACTTAACGACATAACGAGATGGTGATTGGTCTCCATCAAAAAATTGGAATATCGCAAAATTGGAAGGAACAGTGTAACATATATACGTACACTCATGTAATATAGATAATTTTCAAAGCCTCAGACACACACACACACATAAACAAACACATACATAATATAGATAATTCCCTAACCACACCACACAAACACACCCCCACCCACACACCCACACTCACCTGGAAATCCCGCTGGTTCATGAGGTGGTGCGAGAAGTAGGTGAGGAAGGCAGCACACACATACAGGACAAAATGTGAAAACCCGTCCGGCTCTGCGTGTAGTGTGTCCCAGAGCCTGACTGTGCATCCCAGCGGCATCTCACGCATCAGTAAATTATTGAACCAGCGGAACGAGAACTGAAGGTAATCGATCTCGTGCCGGGCCAGGTGTTGATGGAGGTTGACTGTGGGGAGGAGGAGGATATAGGAGGAAGATAAAGGAGGAGGAGGAAGGAGAAGGAGGAGGAGGATAGAGGAAGAGGAAGTAAAGGTAGTTTTAGTATATTAAGATAAATATACGCACACACACGCATACACACACACCATCTATACTTCCCATCAATTCTCCATAAAGTAAAATCAATCTCACGCACACACATACGTACACTCACCATCTATCCTCTTCATTAATTCTCCGAGCTGCTGTACTTTATTTTGTATCCCCGGCTGGGCGAATGTATAATTATCTTGTATTCCGTCGAGCAGTTTAGACGTGCACCAAAAAGAGTCCGCTTCTACCACCGCTCTTTGTTCAGGGTCGATTTGGCCGATCTCGTACGTGTCTAGATTCTCCTCTGGTTAAACGGCGGAGGAAGATGAATTAAGTTAGTTTAGGTTACGTTTAGATAAGATAATAATGGGTTAGCAGTAAAGAGGTTAAGTTAGTTTAGGTTAGGTTAATATCAGTTAATAATTCAATAGATATGTTATTGGTTTGATTAGGTATGGTTTGTTTGGGTTAGAAATGTGTGTGTGTGTGTGTGTGTGTGTGTGTGTGTGTGTGTGTGTGTGTGTATGTGTGTGTGTGTGTGTGTTGTTGTGTGTGTATGTTAATTTAAGCTAATCTAATTAGTTGTATTTCTATTTAGTTATTAAGTGAAGTTGATTTAACCTAAACTAACTTAATTTATTTTTATTTCATTATTAACTTATCTTAACCAAACCTCACCTCACCTAACCTAACCTAACATAACCAAACCAAACCTCACCTCACCTAACCTAACCAAACCAAACCTCACCTTACCTAACCTAACCAAACCAAACCTCACCTAACCTAACCAAACCAAACCAAACCTAACCAAACCTCACCTTACCTAACCTCACCTCACCTCACCTAACCAAACCTCACCTAACCAAACCTCACCTAACCTAACCTAACCTAACCAAACCTCACCTAACCTAACCAAACCAAACCTCACCTAACCAAACCTCACCTCACCTAACCTAACCTAACCTAACCTAACCAAACCAAACCTCACCTAACCTAACCAAACCTCACCTCACCTCACCTAACCTAACCAAACCTAACCTCACCTCACCTAACCTAACCTAACCTAACCTAACCAAACCTCACCTCACCTCACCTAACCTAACCTAACCTAACCAAACCAAACCTCACCTAACCTTCCCTAACCAAACCTCACCTCACCTCACCTAACCTAACCTCACCTCACCTAACCTAACCAAACTAAACCTCACCTTACCTAACCTAACCTAACCTCACCAAACCTCACCTAACCTAACCTAACCTAACCTAACCTCACCTAACCTAACCAAACCAAACCTCACCTAACCAAACCAAACCTCACCTTACCTAACCTCACCTCACCTAACCTAACCAAACCTCACCTAACCAAACCAAACCTAACCTAACCTAACCTCACCTCACCTAACCACACACACACAATAAATAAATACTAACAATCCAAATACCCACCTTTAGGGATGACCTCGTGTAGAAAGACAATGAAGAAAGGTGTAACAAGGTCGTTAATCCCCTGTACATAACCTGAGGCCGGATGTCTAATCGCCCAAATGTACAAAATGCGTTCGAACATTTCCTGAACGATGATTTGTTGGAACAGTGGAATGAGCGGAGACATTCTCGGGATGTCTATGTGGATCTGAAGTGGAAGAATAGATAGAAAAATCACGACACATATACTTACTTTACGTACACACACACACACACACACACACACATACACACAAAAAAAATTAAAAAGTAAAAAAAACTTGAAATTAAACAAAACTAAACACGATATAAATTTACACAAAACTCACACGTACACACACACCCACCCATGTACACGCGCACACACCTGTCTGAAAGTGTCTTGGTGTATGTCTTCGTGCCGCGTTCCGTAATACTGGTCAACAAAACTCCAATATTCTTCCCTTTTCCTGCGTAATGTCTCCTCCCGACGCTCCGAGTTGGCCGGAAGATAACCCTGAGGTGGAGGAGGAGGAGGAGGAGGAGGAGGAGGAGGAGGAGGAGGAGGAGGAGGAGGAGGATATTAATTAATAAACATATATATTCATTCTCCCTTTAGTAAAATAAAAATATCTCTTATATCTACACCAAGAAAATTATTGTAAAAAAAAAAATAAATAAAAATAAATAAATAAATAAATAAATAAATAAATAAATAAATAAATTAGAATATATATATAATAAAAAAAAACACATTTTAAACACATTTCTTCGACACATTAAAAACAATAATAATAATAATAATAATAATAACAATAACAATAACAATACTACTACTACTAATAATAATAATAACACGAATAATAATAATAATAATAATAATAGTAAGAACACCAACAACAACAACAACAACACCACCACCACCACCACCACACTCCTCCTTACATTAAGTAGTCTCCAGGCCACAGCTCGAACCTGTGATGGTATGCCAGACCAGGACAGTTTACGTAGGTGTGGGAGGGAGGTGTTAGGAGTGTTGATTACCTCCAAAAACTTCGCTGTCTTAGCCATATCCCGTTCACTGTCTGCAAAGGGAAGGTATGGTATGGTATGGTATGGTATGGTATGGTATGGTATGGTATGGTATGGTATGGTATGGTATGTTAGTGTTAATGTAATAAATACGTATATACACAGTTAATTTATAAAAGATATATACATGTGTTATTTTATTGGTTAAGTTGAGTTAGCGAGAGAATTGAAAGCGATTAGAATTATTTGTATGTATATATTTATTTTCGGGGAGGACTTATTTATTTATATATGTATGTGTGTGTGTGTGTGTGTGTGTGTGTGTGTGTGTGTGTGTGTGTGTGTGTGTTTGGATGTGCGTGTGTGTGTGTGTATTATGAATCTACTGTGTGTATGTATGTGTGTGTGTGTTTGGAGTGTGTTGGGGGTATGTAGGGGGTATGTTGGGGTATGTGTGGGTATGTTGGGGTATGTAGGGGGTATGTTGGGGTATGTTGGGGTATGTAGGGGTATGTAGGGGTATGTAGGGGTATGTAGGGGGTATGTAGGGGTATGTAGGGGTATATAGGGGTATGTTGGGGTATGTTGGGGTATGTAGGGGTATGTAGGGGATATGTATGGGTATGTAGGGGGTATGTAGGGGTATGTAGCGGTATGTAGGGGGTATGTTGGGGTATGTATGGGTATGTATGGGTATGTAGGGGTATGTAGGGGTATGTAGGGATATGTAGGGGTATGTAGGGGTATGTTGGGGTATGTAGGGGGTATGCTGGGGTATGTAGGGGTATGTTGGGGTATGTAGGGGGTATGTATGGGTATGTAGGGCTATGTTGGGGGTATGTAGGGGGGGGGGGCATTACCAGTAGTGATGACAGGGGTCCGGGGGGTGACAGGAGCGGAGGGATCGAGTCTTGAAAGCGGTAGATTACTCTCCACACCTACAAACAAACAAACACACACACACAAACACACACATAAACAAACGCACATAAACAAACACACATAAACAAACACCACCACCACCACCACCACCATTGCAAAATATATCAATAAATTATTATATATATGATTAATAGTAAAAATGCGTCGTGTAAATTAGCCAAAATTTTATATTAATCAACCGTAATTAACCATAGATTAATTAGCATTGAATAAAACGCACACACACACACACGCACACACACACACGTATATATATATATGTCAAACCACCAAAAAACACACACATTAAAAATTCCATTAAAAAAATAAAAAAATAAAATAAATAAATCAATTTAAAAATTTCGAAAAAAAAAAAATGTTCAAAAGGAGGAGGAGGAGGAGGAGGAAGAAGAAGAGGAAGAGGAAGAAGAAGAGTATAAAACCATCAATACTTACCAGGGGAAGAGCAATGTAAATTATAATCTACCACCTCCTCTTCCTCCTCCTCCTCCTCCTCCTCTTGGATATGGTGTTGGAGGGGGGGTGAGTGGGGGTCGAGGGGGGCATGGTGGTAGTGGTGGTGGTGGTGGTGCAGCTCCGGTAGTGCTGATGATGGCGATGATGATAGGAGTTGACCTGACCTGTGGCTGTTGATGACGGTAAGAGCAGCTGACTGGACCATGCGGCTTGATATTTTGACGTCTGTGAGGAGGGAAGGGAAGGGAAGGGAAGGGAAGGGAAGGAAAGGAAAGGGAAGGGAAGGGAAGGGAAGGGAAGGGAAGGGATGGGAAGGGAAGGGATGGGAAGGGAAGGGAAGGGAAGGGAAGGGAAGGGAAGGGAAGGGAAGGGAAGGGAAGGTAAGGTAAGGTAAGGTAAGGTAAGGGAAGGTAAGGTAAGGTAAGGTATACAAAATCAATGTTAACTTAGGTTATCTGTATGTATGTATGCGTACGTGTGTGTGTGTGTGTGTGTGTATGTGTCTGTATTTACGAGTCATAACGTATCATCATCATCATCATCATCATCATCATCATCATCATCATTAACACCCACCTGATATCACACAGAACTCGTCATCGCCACAGTCCCAAGCATCATTAACAGACTCTTGGTAATCCTGGAAGCTGTCATTGGCTTCAGGCTTTCTAGGACCGCCTCCGTCCTTACGTGGGCTCGACCTGGCGGAGGGCGGGAAGGCGGGAAGGCGGGGCAAGGAGAGGGAAAGGGCGGGAAGAGGACGGGAAGGGAGGGAAAGTGGGGGAAGGGGGTAAGGGAGAGAAAGGGAGGGAAAGGAAGCAATTAGTAATATATTTATCCGTTTTTTTAATTAATTACTGTTAAATATTTATTCCTATTGATTATTATTTTGGTATTTCTTTACAACTACTACTCCGTCTCTTTCTTTTTCTCTCTCTCTCTCTCTCTTTCCCTCTTGTCTGCAAAACGGGTAGAAAATATTTGAAAAGAGAGAGGAATATATTTATGTTGGTAGTGTTGGTAGATTATTAATGTAAATATAAAGTTGTACAGAGAGTATATATATATAGTTTACTGAAGATATATGTGAAGATTTGAAGCTGCTATTGTTATTATTGTTATTGTTGTT
>JAXIVD010009703.1:12500-14825 GCA_036785275.1 Cancer borealis | reverse complement strand
GTATGTTCTGAAGATTTTTTCATATAAATTTTTTTTTACATGGCAATAATTGAAGACATTAACTGTTCAAAGTTTTGCACGAGTCTTGAATGTCAAACATAATATAAACGTGGCCAAGACAGCGTAAGGTGAACCCTCACAGCAGCATTATCATGTATGGAAAAGTGAGAGCTCCATGACCCAACAATCCATTTAGATTTGTACTTCATAAATACATAAAAGAAACAACTTAAAAGTGATGAGTTTACCACAAATCTGATTTGTATTTGTGACTGAATATTATGTTTTTTCATCATAAGCAATTACTGAATTAAGCTTCGTCCACGTCTACGAAGCATTATTACACTGTTGTTATAGATTTAGTTTTTTGTTCAGAGTTTGGAACGTGACTCTTGCTGAACCATCGGTGGTAAATTACGAAAACCACCACCAAGCTTATCAGAAGACAACCATGAAAGTTGTTAATGTTTAAGCCACAGTGATGGAGATAACACTGCCAGCTGCAGGAACAATACTTTTCCCTCCCTTAAAAAAAACACAGCTCGGTCCCTTCACCTTCGCTAGAGATATCTACCCTTACACCTTTTGGGACACACAAAACTTGTTCTGAGCGAAGAAAAAAAATCAACACCGCCAGTATAGATGATTTGTATTATTTAGTTACAGGAAACATGATCACACATAACCCAGTGGCACTTAGCAAACGGTGTCTCCTGACTCAACACACAAGGAACAAAGAAAAATCAAGTGTATCCATCAATTCATTGTGCCAGACCTCGATCAAACCGCACGTTCAATAAAAGTGAGAGCAAGTGAATTCTATACTATTGTTCTCAGGCAATAAGTAACACACCTTATCCCGGCGTTGCGGTAACTGGACACTTCCACGGCCGCGCTGAAAAGGCCACCAGCAAATCCACAAAGCGGCGCTTGGGTCTATAGATGCCGCGGCCCAGCGACTCTGTGACTACTGTTGTTTTATTCAAGGTCATTATACTGATCTTGGAACAAAGGGAACAAGGAAAACAACCAATTACCTTTTTCACGAAGGGAGAAAATTTTTTGCCAACACCTCTCTAGATCACACTTCTACCCGTCTGTATGTGACTGCCTCTTGAGCGGCTTAATGATCCTCACTTCACTGCAGACAGACAGACGCGGAATTAAGGGATCCACAAGAGTCACTGAGTGGTGGGGAAACGCCTCCCTTCGAAGCACTGCGGTCCGTTCACAATCGCGTCCAATCCACCACTAGCTCTGATAACCACGATCTGTCTCCTGCACATGACTGACCTTCGCCGAGGCATCAGCGGGGAGGCTGCCACCTGCGGGACGACCTTTTTCATCCAAAGATTTCGGTGACTAACCAGTTCACCTTCATTTCCTGTTTGGGTGCATGTGTTTCTTTTCTTCTTCGCGAGAATGAGAATGTTAGGCGATGCACTGATATTGTTTCAAGAAGATTGGTCGTTAAAATATGGCATGTAGGTGTGGCAATTTCCGCACTATCTTGTCCTTGAATATGATGCAACCACATGTAAAACCCTTGCTCATGTGGACTCAACGCTCACACGGAACAATTTTTCGTGAAATCATGTACACGCTTTTCACCTAAACTAATAATCTGAATCAGCAGCCTCACTTCCTCATCGAGTCTGAGTCTACAGTAAGTTGAACAAATTACTTCAAGGCTTTGCCAGTTCTCAAAAGATGACACTTATAGCCTTTATAAACAGCGTTTGGAGCTTCTGGTGCTCTTGTCAATTTTACTCTGCTGAGGTGTATAAACACTTTTTCACTTTAAAAACTTCAATTTGCAAATACAAGTAGTTGCTAAGTAATGTTCTCTCATTTGTTAATGTATCAGATAATTTGTTGTCAACAGTTCATATTGGATTTTATTTTTTTTGGTTATTGAGCAAAATTTTATATACAGTGGTTTTAAAGATGAATATCAAGAAAACGAAGGTGATGCTCAACAATTATATATAACACCATAAAAAAAAAAAATATATATGATCGAGTAACAAAATGCATCCAAGAATCCATTTACTTTAGATAGAAAATTGGTGCAAGTTCAGATCATGACAAATAAATCAAAAGAAGAATAAGGGATGAAATGGAGAATTTTGGGTAGACAACACAAAGTTATGTAAAGTAACATCCCACTATCACAGAAGAGAAAGGTATATAAACAATGTATTCTACGAGTTCTAACATATGGAGCAGAACCCTGGAGTCTTACGAAAGTCCTGAAACGAAAACTTCAAAGCACCTAAAGAGGAATGGAGACTATATTGTTTGGCATAACATGGATGTATAGGA
>JAXIVD010009703.1:0-10000 GCA_036785275.1 Cancer borealis | reverse complement strand
ATCTCTTTACTAAGCCCATATATATATATACATATATATATATATATATATATATATATATATATATATATATATATATATATATATATATATATATATATCCCTGATTTTACTTCTACTTCCTCATTCTTTTTACCCCCTCCACTTTTCTTCGCATTCTCCCATCCCTTTCTCATCGTCTTACACAGTCGTTTCGTATACACATTGAACTTTCCTTCTTCTTCTCAATATTGTTGATATACAATGTCTTTCACACCATCCCGTCAGTGCAGCCTCCTATTGGAGCGGCAAAAAGCCGAAGTACAGCAGGAAACATGACAGTGAAGAAAGAATATATTTGGATCAGGAAGCGTTCGCACCAACGCTACAGCACACAAACAGGAAGTACCCTGGTGGGAGGAAGGGGCACTAGTTCTTTTTATCTAAGTCATCATTCCAGGAAGTTGGATGAACGAAAAAATGAGATAAAAAAACTGTGCATAGTCAGGTGTCAAAAGTTCCTTCTTACACACATAGAAAAATAATCAAACAAAAGAGAACACAATCTTTCAATGTTCGCCTGCCGCTTGACCTTGGTAGTGCAAGCGTATTGTCAGAACATTTTGAACGAAAACTTCCGAGGTGGACGTCACTTTTCCTGGGTCTGGGAGGCATCATTATCATACACCGGTGGTGGGGGAGGGAGGGGCGCGGCCCACACCACGCCGAAACGATTGGTGACCTTCACGACTACTACTTTTTGCTTGGATTTAAACTAATGAACTTTTAACGCAGATAAATTATAATGAGAGACTGCGACAAAGAGGGACAGTGAAACAAAAACAAGAACACAGCATCATAAAGGAAAGATGATGACAGTACTGCGAAACAAATACCAAACGTAGTACTGAAATCAACATCACAATACCACAAGAGGAGATGATGGGATGATAGCCTAGTAGATGAGGCAAAGATGCGGGGACGGCAGCCGGTGCTCAAACCCCTTTCTGTTTCGCACATGTTAACGAGTGTCTTCCGATTAATTCATTTGGACTTTGATTGCACCCTCCGATAAAATAAGCACCAGGGGAAGAAGGGACAATAGAGCATGACTAATATATGTACAAGCAAGTAACATTTGTCCTTGCCACAATAAGACGGGGCTTCCATTATTTTTTTCTTCTTAACGGCACACATGCACCGGCCTTGAAAATTGATTAATAAACAAATAGACCAGACAAAGGCAGCAATAATAGCAAAACAACAACAACTATAACAACAACAACCACAACAACAACGACAACAACAACAACAACAACAACAACAACAACAACAATAACAACAACAAGCAGAACAAAGATAAACTTAGACTCGTTAATGAACTATAACCTAACACAAAAAGAATAATTACACACACACCTCCTCGAGTCAACATCAGCAGCCTTCACTATGCGTAGCCATGCTGGTCGCTCCATCAGACAAGACAGAACAGGAGAGATGATGACCTTTGAGTTGGCAGCGAGGTGAGTGGCCAGCGAAGAAATACAACAAGGCAACACTAACGGATGCAATATCTTAGTAATGACAGCAAGCTCGAGATACGATAGAAGGTTCCGTACCTGGAGCGAAGTCTGCCATTATTCATGACAAGTTAGCTCCTCAGACACAGCATTTCAAGCCGATTCTGGACAGCACTAAGACCTTATTTGCCTGGTACACCTGCATTTGAGAGGAGTTAGTTGCGCGTGTGTTGCTGTTGGATACTTCGAACTTGTATTAACTTGGTCTCGAAAGTAATCGAAGCACAAACCCTATTTTTCCTCAGCACATATACAGTGATTAAATATTTTTGATACAAGAGTTTAGTGATCTCTGAAGGGAAAGTAACAAGACTCTTATTTAGAAATTAAATATATCTTCTCACTACTACTACTACTACTACTACTACTACTACTACTACTACTACTACTACTACTACTACTATTACCATTTCTACTACTACTACTACAACTACTACTACTACTACTACTACTACTACTACTATTACTACTTCTACTACTACTACTACTGATGAAAGAAGGATACATAAGAAAAACCAGCATCAAGAGAGAAGAAAAGCATTCACTCGCCTCGTAAAGATTTCACAACTTTCCGAATCAATGACATCACTGGGCAAAGTGCTCCACAAACTGACGGCTGCAGGAAAGGAAGATCGAGAGAACTGCAACCTCAACCTCGAGCAAATATACAATTGATAATGTCATAATACATCAAAAAAAGAACAAAGAAGATTTTCCAGCCATACCTCGTCCACTCGATTAGAGGTAAGTTGAGGTATAGATGAGTTTATTTTGTTATTTTCTCATCTTTGTCTAGCGGCCATCTATGCAAAAATCTGTCCCCTTCCCCTACACATCAATAGGTCATGTATACGCATTTGTTCAGTCACTAATCCATTCAGATGGAAGTCCCAGGTACACTCAAGGCCTCATTGTTATTATTATTATTATTATTATTATTATTATTATTATTATTATTATTAGTTATTGTTATTACTAATAGTAATTTTTTTTTTTTTACAATTATAGGATTTATGTTAGTATTTTACTACTTTTGGGCAATTTATTATTTATTATATATTCATATATAATGTTTACAAGTATGAATAATTCATCTCTATAATTTTCTTGAAAAGCATGTACTTCAAATAAATCCGTTTCGTTTCCATGTTTTCTGAAATTATAATAATACTGTCCGTCATGGAGCTTCGGCTCGATGGACTGTGGCTGTATATATTTATATATAGTATATATATAAGTACGAATGTGTACCTTCTCTTACGGCAATAAATGTATTTACTTTACTTTACTTTTTTACTTTATGCTATACAAATGTTGAGAAAAACAGACACATAAACCACATAAGAGGGGGAGGAGGAAAAAGGGAAGATTAAAAAAGGAGGAGGAAAAAAGGAGGAGGAGGAGGAGGAGGAGGAGGAGGAGGAGGAGGAGGAGGAGGAGGAGGAGGAGGAGGAGGAGGAGGAGGAGGAGGAGGAGAAGGAGAAGGAGGGGAAGGAGAAGGAGAAGGAGGAGGAGGAGGAGGAGGAGGAGGAGGAGGAGGAGGAGGAGGAGGAGGAGGAGGAGGAGGAGGAGGAGGAGGAGGAGAAGGGGAAGGAGAAGGAGGAGGAGGAGGAGGACACAGCGAGCATTTTTTTCATTCACACAGGATCGATTGTTTTACCAAGAAGAAAAAACAAAATTATAATCCTTGATTGACGTTTTTTTGTTACTAATATAAAAAAAAGTTTCCCCCTCACCATTGTGGTCTTGATTTTTCCTCACACAGCGATATCAAAAGTGTCAGTGGTGAACATAGCGTTGCACTGAAGATTTAAAACACTTGAGTTAAAACCGGTATTTGCAACCAAGCCACAGAACACATAAATACTACACATGACACAAGTAACACATGCACAACTCTTCCAGAGGTGTCCTGCCTGCGGGTTCCTCTCTGACATATAACATAACATGGCGTGCCCTTGAGATGTCCTGCGTCCGTTATAGTGTGGGGAAGGTTGGAGGAGGGGACGACGGGGGATGGAGTTGCCGGGAGCCTTGAAACTATCTAATGAATACTTTGGACACAAGCCAGCCCCTCGACCTCGCAAATTGGCCGTGCATTTCTATGGTCGGGACGGAACGGCGGGACGAGCAGAGCAGCGAGGAGGTGCATAGGAATCACTGGCTGGATGTGGGTCGCTCCGCCGTCACCGCCGCGCATAAGATTACCGATCACATCTTATGTATTTAACGAGAATAACTCCCTCCCTTTATAGATGCAAAAAGACAAGCAGCTCCATCATGCCCTCCAAGCCCGATCGTCCCTGACGCAACAGCCCGAAGGTTAGCTGGACTGGGCCAGGGGCTCATGAGGCTTGGATGATTGTTGCTGCCTCACTCCGCTCCAAGACACTTGACCCTTCATGTTTTGTTATAACCGGAAGTCACTTTTTATCTGGTCTTAAACAGGTTATTAATGATGACTGCAGGTTAAGTCTTCCTCCTCGGCGTCAGTTTACCTATCAGCTACGAGGGATGTGTCACGCCACTCAATATATAAAGTAGACTGTCCTCGACGAGGCTCAGTAGATGAAGCAGAAAAGCAATGTGCCCTTGTTAAATAATATTTAATACGTATGTACCGATGTTCTATAAAATTATTGTAATCAAGCTGCATGTTTTCGTTCTGTTAATTAATACAATACACATGTTCACTCATTGAGATCAAAAGTAAGAAAAATAAGGGAAAACAGTGTGCGTGTCTTTACTTTACCTATATTATGAAACATTAATAATCTTTCTTCCTTGATGATGAAATACATGAAATGTATCTTATCTACGCATACAAGGATAACACGACCACAATTTCTTGGGGTGCAAGAATGTTAATCTTGAGGGAGCTAAGGGACTTGACGACACCTGTGACTCGCATCTCTCGCGTTATGAAGCTGTTGGTTCCGGACTGAGGACTGAAGACTGAGGACTGAGGTGTGGCGAGAAATCAAGTGACTCCTCATGTTTTGTTCCCAGTCAAGTGTGCAATGCAACCCCAGCGCGCGCGTGTCGTAATGGTGGGCAGTCTGGAGTGCTTTCGTTTATAATGAAACAATGAAGGGAGTGAGAAAAAAAATCATAGGCATTCTAAACCCATTTGTTAATCTACTTGACTTTACCAACCTTTCCATGATAGTGTAGTACATCATGTTCTTTCTGGAGACTTTTTCTTTCCTTCACAGGGAACAATGGGCCATTGTGTGTCATTTCCTTAGCACAAACCGATAGTGACAGTCAAGATTATGGGCAAATGTACACAGCCACTCTTCCATAAACACTATAATAGTAACATATTTTCATGTCATATCATTGAAAGACATTTTTTTGCTCCATTCCCCATGAATGTAGGAGATAAAAAAAAGAAGAAGAAAAAACGCAAGAAAGTTGATGAGCGTCACGTACAAAACAGGGAAGGGAAAACTGGCCGGTCGACTCCCGTCCTTTGCTGGAAACATATCAAGGAAGACTGTGGGCGACACGATAAAGGAGAGAAAGTAAAATCACCTTAATATGCATGACTACCCGGCTGGAGGTGAGTGGGTGTGTGCGAGCAGTAAGAAAGCTTCACACAAAAACTGGAGGGTATCCGATTACAGCCATCAGCACGCTTTCGTTCCGGTTTGAGTCGCGTCTCCTGCCACACACCTAGGACGTGACCTCCTTTGCAGACCTTGACCTGTAGGACCCCATCACGCCTCACGCCTCTCACAACGGGGACAAGCGACGCCTCCGACCCCTCTTCTCATTTGACATAAGGAGAGAAAGAGAGAGAAAGAGGGAGAGAGTTGCCGTTGTAAATCCAAGAGATGATTTAGGAAATCCGGTTCGCTCTCAAAGAGCCATCTATCTCCATTGCTCTCCGTCGGGTGAGGCAAAACGGGATGGGGGGGGCGGGGGGGGGAGAGAGAGAAGAGAGAGAGAGAGAGAGAGAGAGAGAGAGAGAGAGAGAGAGAGAGAGAGAGAGAGAGAGAGAGAGAGAGAGAGAGAGAGAGAGAAGTGGGGAGTAGAGGTAAGGGGCAACATTGACAGTGAGACAGAAGGGCTGATAGACAGACATATTTGATCTTGAAAATAATCACAGATGTACGCGCAATCGGGAGAAATCACACACACACACACACACACACACACACACACACACACACACACACACACACACACACACACACACACACACACACACATACACACACACACACACATACACACACACACACACACACACACACACACACACACACACACACACACACACACACACACACACACACACACACACACACACACACAGAAGCAGACGGACAAAAGAACACTGAGACCGGTATAATAATCATTGACTATATGTGTGAATGTGCGAATACTTCAGAATAAAGTGATACAATAAAAGCCATCTCCCACCAAGAAAATATATATGCTATATTTCGCGGCAATACAACTGAATTGTAATTACTATCACTATCATTGTTATTTTCACTATTAGTGTTATCATTATTACCATTTTCATCATCATTATTATCATTATCATCATCATTTTTACAACGCCGAACAAAGGGAACTTTCTCGTAGTGGTGGTAGAGTAACAGCTTAGTGTGGCCTACAGGGAGTGAGAAGCTGAAGTCTGAAGTCTGAAGTCGCACCTTCCTTAAATTTTCGCGAAAGTCACAGCCTTGAAACAGAAGCCACAAGTTTGGCCAGGGTCGCGTGAAGCCTCACTGGCACGTGTGAATGCGTGAAGTGACTCGCGGACTGTGTGGAGGGAGGTACCGACGTGTCCATTCTCGCCTTAGTTTTTTTCTGAACTCATTTTAGCTGCCATGAAATAAACTAAAATTTTTCTTTTTACTTACTATCATCATCATTATTATCGTTATTTGTTTTCTTAATACAAAAAAAACAGACGACAAATTTGTTTTCTGGCTTACTTGGCAGCGAGTGACTGGAGGAAGTGTCACCCTTCGAGATCGTCACAGTGTCAAGCTTCACCAATGGCAGGAAGTAACAACGCTCTCTTGCCTCACCATTTGGAGATTCCGAGACCATAAACAGTTGAAAGTGACTTCAGGATGTGCGATGGCGAGGAGGATCCTTTCGTCCTAATTGCTAGCAGGAGAAAGCTAGTGTTGCGAGAGAGCGAGGCGGACTGTGGGGGTTTGCGTCATCCCATCGAGGGTATGTGTATGCTGGCTCAGGTGAAAGGTGGGGTGAGGAGGGACCCTGTCAACAATGGTTAATATATGCTGAGAAGAAAGTGAATGAGGCTTCTTCTCATTCATTCATTCTTCGTTTAGTCGTTAGGATCACTAGTATACGTGTAAGTGATGACGAAGAATTCAGTCATTTTTTTGCGTGCGTGTTGTGTGTATGTGTGTGTGCCATAACTTCCCCACATAACAGCACCACAAACAATGCATCAGAGTGACTAAATAGTGCCACTTCATTGTTCTTTCACAAACAACCGTTAACAAAAGCGATGCTTGGAGAGATTTAAAAAAAAATTTGTGTTTAGTGCGCAATATATATTCTTTTCTTTCTTTCCTTTGAATTGTCTACCTCGATCTCCGTCTCTGTTTGTCATGCTGTCTTTCCATCTGTTGATCTGTCTGCCTACCTACTTATTCAAATATCAAACTGTCAGTCATTTTATACCTGTATGTTTCTTTGCCTCTGCTAGTCTGTCTGTATATGTGTGTGCCAGTATCATTAAACAAGAAAACCTACATGCTAGGTGTAGAAAGTGGCTTGTATCATCACCCTTTCAAGATGTCAGTACTTTCGCAACGTGTCTGCCTCCAACACGCCTACTTAACTGGCGCCATAGGATCACGACATAATAATAAGAAAAAAAATCACTCGCTTGATGTATTTCTCTCTCTCTCTCTCTCTCTCTCTCTCTCTCTCTCTCTCTCTCTCTCTCTCTCTCTCTCTCTCTCTCTCTCTCTCTCTCTCTCTCTCTCTCACTCGCGCACGCACGCACACACACACACACACACACACACACACACACACACACACACACACACATAGAAAAACAGAATAATAAAACAATCATACAGGAACAAAAGGAAAGGATGAAAGTGTGAAAAACTGAATTACTATGTACGAATTGCAAAAATAATCTATATATGATTTTCACACACACACACACAACACACACACACACACACACACACACACACACACACACACACACACACACACACACACACACCACGTCCTCTTACTTCTCTTCCCTTTTATTTCTTTTCCTCATTTTCCCATCCCACCACTCTCTCGTTTTCTCTCTTTCTTCTTCCAACTCCACTTCCTTCCTCTTTCTAAACAAAAGAGAGAGAGAGAGAGAGAGAGAGAGAGAGAGAGAGAGAGAGAGAGAGAGAGAGAGAGAGAGAGAGAAGAGAGAGAGAGAGAGAGAGAGAGAGAGAGAGAGAGAGAGAGAGAGAGAGAGAGAGAGATGGAAAGAGAGAGAGTGAGAGAAAGAAAAAGCGAAACAAATATTAAAGTTTTGACGCATGCACATAACTGTGTGATGAAAGTTTTTGGAGAAAGCATTTTTTTTTCCTTTCACACCAATTATTTTTCGTTCATTATTATCATTATTCCTTTTTTGCTCGTGTCGTTGTTTATACTTATGTTTTCACAAGAATTTCGGGTTTCTATCTTCTTCAAGGTTGTTGTAATGTTTGCGTGTGTCATGCCTCGTGTACAGGGAAGAGGAGGAGGAAGAAGAAGAGGCAGTTTGATGTAAGAGGAAAAGAGAAATTGCAAAGCAGTAGCAAAAAGAGAGAAAGAGAGAGAGAGAGAGAGAGAGAGAGAGAGAGAGAGAGAGAGAGAGAGAGAGAGAGAGAGAGAGAGAGAGAGAGAGAGAGAGAGAGAGAGAGAGAGTGCGGTGTGTGTGTGTGTGTGTGTAGTGTGCATAGTATGTATTCACAATAGGTAAGTACTGCATCTTCCCAAAGCTTTGGTATTCCACGTCTGTGGTTTAGCTTTACTTTTATTTGATATCATCTTATACACGACCGTTGTTATTTTTTTTTTTTCAAAGTACGCACACTTTTATAATTTTATGTAGTTAGTTATCATTTATGCTCACTTTGATTCAATTAGGTGACAGTTTATCAGTGACACTTAACGTTCTTACTGTTAATATTCATTCAGATAAAAATAACTAAATCTAGAAGTAAATTTATTAATCAATCAATAAATGACAAACACTTTAACACTTTTATTTCTACCGCATTGATTATATTTAATAACATATTGAAAGAAACAGCTTCAATTTTTTTCAACGCATTATCGCTTCACCATAAACCTATCTACAAGCTTGATCTAAAATAAGCAAGAAGCGTCTTGGTATAGCATAACATAAAGAAGAATTGAAACTAGAGTGAAGTATTATCACTGGTGTTGCACTTACATTTCTTTTAAACGCAAGCATCATTGTACCACGTCTGAGCACTTCACAGACGGATATTGTGCAAAACAGCCTTTCAGTTGTCCAGTATGATTACTCAATTAGTATTTTTCCTCCTAAACATATAACCATTGAGTGCAAGCAAGTCACCATCACTCTCGTCACGCCAATGCTCTCGTATTGTTGGGTGTCAATTGTTCTGTTGAGAGAGAGGAGAGAGAGAGAGAGAGAGAGAGAGAGAGAGAGAGAGAGAGAGAGAGAGAGAGAGAGAGAGAGAGAGAGAGAGAGAGAGAGAGAGAGAGAGAGAGAGAGAGAGAGAGAGAGAGAGAGAGAGAGAGAAAAAAAAAGAGAGAGAGAGAAAGAAGAGAGCGCAAAGTTGCAGAATAAAAGAAATCACGATCACGAGCCTAAAATATTGACACTGCATGTACTTGATTACACTTCCAGGCTAAAATTTCGTTTGAAAGAAGATACATTTTTCTTCTCCCTCTCCCTCACCCTCACATTACAACCACCAACAACAATGACAATAACAACATCGCCTATTTCTACTACTACTTCTACAACAACAACTACTACTACTACTATTACTTCTTCTACTACTACTATTACTACCAATATTACTACTGTACAACTACTGCACAGACACCAACAAAATTGAAGAAAAAAAAATACTGGAGTGGCTCTTTCTTGCACGACGCATTCACCACGAAGAATCGGAGGCAGTGAAGCAGTTCCTCTTGAATCTGTTTTGACCCAAATGACCCTTGGTACCCCACAACAACTCTGTCGCATCTCTCTCTCTCTCTCTCTCTCTCTCTCTCTCTCTCTCTCTCTCTCTCTCTCTCTCTCTCTTTCTCTTTTCTCTTTCTCTCTCTCTCTCTCTCTCTCTCTCTCTCTCTCTCTCCTCTCTCTCTCCTCTCTCTCTCTTCTCTTCTCCTCTCATCTCTCTCTCTCTCTCCCTCTCCTCTCTCTCTCTCTCTCTCTCCTCGTCAAAACT
>JAXIVD010009702.1:0-12500 GCA_036785275.1 Cancer borealis | reverse complement strand
GGGGACAGTCAGGATACAGCGGGGACAGTCAGGGTACAGCGGGGACAGTCAGGGTACAGCGGGGACAGTCAGGGTACAGCGGGGACAGTCAGGGTACAGCGGGGACAGTCAGGGTACAGCGGGGACAGTCAGGGCACAGCGGGGACAGTCAAGGTACAGCCGGGACAGTCAGGGTACAGCGGGGACAGTCAGGATACAGCGGGGACAGTCAGAGTACAGCGGGGACAGTCAGGGTACAGCGGGGACAGTCAGGGTACAGCCGGGACAGTCAGGGTACAGCGGGGACAGTCAGGGTACAGCGGGGACAGTCAGGGTACAGACGGGACAGTCAGGGTACAGCGGGGACAGTCAGGATACAGCGGGGACAGTCAAGGTACAGCGGGGACAGTCAGGGTACAGCGGGGACAGTCAGGGTACAGCGGGGACAGTCAGGGTACAGCGGGGACAGTCAGGGTACAGCGGGGACAGTCAGGGTACAGCGGGGACAGTCAGGATACAGCGGTGACAGTCAGGGTACAGCGGGGACAGTCAGGGTACAGCGGGGACAGTCAGGGTACAGCGAGGACAGTCAGGGCACAGCGGGGACAGTCAGGGTACAGCGTGGACAGTCAGGGTACAGCGGGGACAGTCAAGGTACAGCGGGGACAGTCAGGGTACAGCGGGGACAGTCAGGGTACAGCGGGGACAGTCAGGGTACAGCGGGGACAGTCAGGGTACAGCGGGGACAGTCAAGGTACAGCGGGGACAGTCAGGGTACAGCGGGGACAGTCAGGGTACAACGGGGACAGTCAGGGTACAGCGGGGACAGTCAGGGTACAGCGGGGACAGTCAGGGTACAGCGGGGACAGTCAAGGTACAGCGGGGACAGTCAGGGTACAGCGGGGACAGTCAGGGTACAGCGGGGACAGTCAGGATACAGCGGGGACAGTCAGGGTACAGAGGGGACAGTCAGGGTACAGCGGGGACAGTCAGGGTACAGCGGGGACAGTCAAGGTACAGCGGGGACAGTCAGGGTACAGCGGGGACAGTCAGGGTACAGCGGGGACAGTCAGGGTACAGCGGGGACAGTCAGGGTACAGCGGGGACAGTCAGGGTACAGTGGGGACAGTCAGGGTACAGCGGGGACAGTCAGGGTACAGCGGGGACAATCAAGGTACAGCGGGGACAGTCAGGGTACAGCGGGGACAGTCAGGGTACAGCGGGGACAGTCAGGGTACAGCGGGGACAGTCAGGGTACAGCGGGGACAGTCAGGGCACAGCGGGGACAGTCAGGGTACAGCGGGGACAGTCAGGGTACAGCGGGGACAGTCAGGGTACAGCGGGGACAGTCAGGGTACAGCGGGGACAGTCAAGGTACAGCGGGGACAGTCAGGGTACAGCGGGGACAGTCAGGGTACAGCGGGGACAGTCAAGGTACAGCGGGGACAGTCAGGGTACAGCGGAGACAGTCAGGGTACAGCGGGGACAGTCAAGGTACAGCGGGGACAGTCAGGATACAGCGGGGACAGTCAGGGTACAGCGGGGACAGTCAGGGTACAGCGGGGACAGTCAGGGTACAGCGGGGACAGTCAGGGTACAGCGGGGACAGTCAGGGTACAGCGGGGACAGTCAGGGTACAGCGGGGACAGTCAGGGTACAGCGGGGACAGTCAGGGTACAGCGGGGACAGTCAGGATACAGCGGGGACAGTCAGGGTACAGCGGGAACAGTCAAGGTACAGCGGGGACAGTCAAGGTACAGCGGGGACAGTTAAGGTACAGCGGGGACAGTCAGGGTACAGCGGGGACAGTCAGGGTACAGCGGGGACAGTCAGGGTACAGCGGGAACAGTCAGGGTACAGCGGGGACAGTCAGGGTACAGCGGTGACAGTCAGGGTACAGCGGGGACAGTCAGGGTACAGCGGGGATAGTCAGGGTACAGCGGGAACAGTCAGGGTACAGCGGGGACAGTCAGGGTACAGCGGGGACAGTCAGGGTACAGCGGGGACAGTCAGGGTACAGCGGGGACAATCAGGGTACAGCGGGGACAGTCAGGGTACAGCAGGGACAGTCAGGATACAGCGGGAACAGTCAGGGTACAGCGTGGACAGTCAAGGTACAGCGGGGACAGTGAGGGTACGGCGGGGACAGTCAGGGTACAGCGGGGACAGTCAGGGTACCGCGGGGACAGTCAGGGTACAGCGGGGACAGTCAGGGTACAGCCGGGACAGTCAGGGTACAGCGGGGACAGTCAGGGTACAGCGGGAACAGTCAGGGTACAGCGGGGACAGTCAAGGTACAGCGGGGACAGTCAGGGTACAGCGGGGACAGTCAGGGTACAGCGGGGACAGTCAGGGTACAGCGGGGACAGTCAGGGTACAGCAAGGGAGGGCGGGGGGTAGGGGCAGATAGGGCACAGCAGGGACAGAAAACCCCGTTAACAGCTGTGCAGTGACGTCGAGGATTCTATGAAAATGTCAGAGTCAACACGAGAGTAAGAAAGAAGAAAAAGAGAATTTGTCCCCATTATGCTTTACGAGAGGAAGTAACTGCGTGTATTCAAGTTTAGTTGAGGCTTGTTGGGCCATTTTTTTTCTCCTCCTTTTAAGCAACTTTCACCTAAGTTCACCACCGTGTCAAATGCAGGATATCTTTTGGGACTTAAGTTATGGTCCTCCTAACGTTCGAGGACTAGCGGCTGCCATGGGATAGGCAACGGACCCCTGCTGATAACTAGGAATCCAGTGAAACCAGTATTTTTGATAATCTTGTGCAACATCTTGGAACATATGCAGTTGAGTGTAACATGACTCATCAATTAAATCAACGTCTGTAAAAGTCAATAAACATTCCGTTAATCGAAATTAGAGCGTCGTGTGGACGGCTGCCAGACACTAGCGTACCATTGACAGCTTCCCGCCAAGCTAGATTTGGGGTTTGTCTTCATTTACCAATCTTTAGAAAAAATAATAAACAAATAAATAAACCACTCCTGCCCCATCTCAGAGACATAATGCTGCACGTAAGCGAGCGCGTTCCCACAATAACGTAGCGAATGAAACATTATGGATCTGCACGATACACTATGGTCAATCCGCCGACATTTTCGTGTTGACTGTACTTGGGGAATAAAATACCAGGACACCGGATAACCTTGTGAAGCAAAAGGTGTATTGAACTGCAGCTCAGTGACTAAACTGAACAGTGACTTGAGCGCCATCCGCTAGTCATCTCAGAATAGAAGAATGAAGCAGTTTATAGTGTGCTAAAGTTTGTAAAGAGCTTCCGTGGATACAACACTACCTCAAGTGTCTGTGCTCAGTTGTTCGAGATAATTGACGCGTAGTTCTGTTCGAAGCTTCAAAGAGGGAGCGTCGAGCGGGATAATCTGCGTTTCATCCCCGTGTGTCTGGTGGGGGTGTGGTAGGGATCGGCAGTGTGTGTGTGTGTGGTGTCGAGCCGGTGCAAGTGCATCTGTGTGGGGAGGGAACGCAGGGAAGGCTTGAGCAAAACTTCCATTATCACGGTCACTTAGGTATGTATCATTCTCTGAAAGCACCATGATTCATCCTCTTCCTCATCCATCCTCTTTACCTCACACTCCTCATTTCTTCGTATCTTCCTTTTCCTCCTCCTGCTCCGGCGTTTTCTGTATGGGAAAGAATCGTTCATATCATTCACACCGACGAAACTCCGTAGTGCCTTGCCTCATGCTTTATATTCTAATCATTATCAATAATGTGTAATGATCGTAATAGTAATGGCAATAATGATAATTATAACGATAATGATAGTAATAGTAATAATAATAATAATAATAATAATGGTAATAATGATAACGATAGTAATAATAATAGTAATGATTGTTATTATTATTATTGTTGTTATTATTATTATTATTATTATTATTATTATTATTATTATTATTATTATTATTATTAGTAGTAGTAGTAGTAGTAGTAGTAGTAGTAGTAGTAGTTGTAGTAGTAGTAGTATAATTATCATTATTATTACCACCCCTTAACCCTGTGGTAGGCGGGACTGTCCTGGTTGCACATCAGCGGCCAAGTTGTTAGAATACTGCCACTGTGATCCCTGTGTTGTTACAGGTGACTATATAACTGGGACGGAGGAAGGGGACTCCCTCTTCTGTATGATTCTTCCGCTTTGTCTCGGCTATCCCTCCCATAACTCGGAAAACTAGATAAATTAGATAAATTAGTATTATTATTGTTATTACTACAATTATTATTATCATTATTATTATCATTATCATTATCATTATCATTATCATTATTGTTGTTGGTTAACACCACTCTTACCATCACTCCTTCAGACGAGTGTGTGTGTGTGTGGTGTGTGTGTTTGTGTGTGTGTGTGTGTGTGTGTGCGTGTGTGTGTGTGGCAGCTGCTGGTATAACTTGAGGCTGAATGACAGGCTTTGGTGTGTTGCCAGCCAGGCTCACTTTGGCCTGCCTTGCCTTGCCACGCGTTGACGGATCCAGGCTGGCAGGTGGCGGCGGGCGGGCAGGCGGCGTGAGGGTAGTAGGGCAGGCAGGCAGGCAGGCAGGAGGGTAGGTGGGTGAAGGGGGGTACTAGGCATGCAGGGTGAGGGGGGTGAGGTATGCAGGGTGAGGGGGGTGAGGTATGCAGGATAAGGGGGGGTAAGGCATGACCGTTGTCTGAAGGGCAGGACAGTGAGAACTATTGTTATTGCTTGTTGCACTACTACTACTACTACTACTACTACTACTACTACTACCACCACCACAAATAGTGTCAATATCGATACTTCTATTATCGTTTTATAAATTATTATTATTATTATTATTATTATTATTATTATTATTATTATTATTATTATTATTATTGTATCTCAGACATTGCAATCACGTCATTTGATCCTATTGATACCGACCTTGTCTTGGCAGCAGCAGGAGGAGGGGGAAGAGGAAGAGGAGGAGGAGGAGGAGGAGGAGGAGGAGGAGGAGGAGGAGGAGGAGGAGGAGGAGGAGAAGAAGGAGGGGGAGAAGAAGGAGGGGGAGGAGGAGAAGGAGGGTAGGAATGGAGAGAGGAAGAAAATTAATAAAAGAGGGCAGAAGGGAGGATGAGAGGGAGAGAAAAAGGGAAAGGAAAATTAATCACAGAGTTACAAGGAATAAAGGACATCACAGACCCTATGAGAGAGAGAGAGAGAGAGAGAGAGAGAGAGAGAGAGAGAGAGAGAGAGAGAGAGAGAGAGAGAGAGAGAGAGAGAGAGAGAGAGAGATCTTTTACGGAGTGCTAGGTGTTTAATGGGTAACACGCTGGGAGGAAAGAGAGTTTTGGTGATGGGAGGCAAGAGGTAGTGGTGGTGGTGGTGGTGGTGGTGGTGATGGGATTGAGGGTGAAAAAGTGTACGGATGAATGGTGAGGGGAATGAAGCGTGAAGGGAGGAAAGGTGGAGAGAGTGCTGTGCGGACGAGGAGGAGGAGGAGGAGAGACTCTTATCTGTCACCTTCAGGATCAGTGTTAGGTGTCGCCTGTCTTTCTCCTCCTCCTCCTCCTCCATCTCCTCCTGCTCCTCCTCCTCCTCCTCCTCCTCCTACTTCTCCATCTCCTCCTCCTCCTCCTACTTCTCCATCTCCTCCTCCTCCATTTCTCTTCCACCACCACCATCACCATCACCATTACTATCACCACCATCACCGTATCTTTCTCTTCCTCTTCCTTCTCCTTTTCCTTCTTCTAGTTCTCGTTCTTGTTTTCGTTCTTCTTCTTCTTCTTCTTCTTCTTCTTCTTCTTCTTCTTCTTCTTCTTCTTCTTCTTCTTCTTCTTCTTCTTCTTCTTCTTCTTCTTCTTCTTCTTCTTCTTCTTCTTCTTCTTCTTCTTCTTCTTCTTCTTCTTCTTCTTCTTCTTCTTCTTCTTCTTCTTCTTCTTCTTTCTTCTTCTTCTTCTTCTTCTTCTTCTTCTTCCTTCTCCTTCTCCTTCTCCTTCTCCTTCTCCTTCTCCTTCTCCTTCTCCTTCTCCTTCTCCTTCTCTTTCTCTTTTTGTCTGGCGCTTATTTTATTTGCATTAACTCACTCTCTCCTCCTCCATCAATAAAATCACTCGTATCAACATAATTTGCGCGTCTGGGGCCAACAAATCGTGTGAATGGTAATACTGTGAAGATGAATGAGAGCGGATTTCCCGTGTGGCGCCTCGCACTCCTTGCCGGTTGCTGGTTGGATCAGTATTATCATCTTCCTATGTCGTTGTTGTCGTGTTCATTGTCGTTGTTGTTATTCCTGAAGCAATGGAAACTAAAATAAAAATGTCGTAAAGAGGCGTTATATTAAATCTCTCCTCCTCCATGATTTTGTTTTCCTTATCTTGTTTGTTTTTGTTTACGATACCATTTCCTTTCCTTTCTTTCCTTCTTGTCATTTCAACATATGAAGTCCTCGAGACGTTTGTAATAGTGCCGTTGTCGAGGATGTGTGTGTGGGGGGGGGGGGGGGGTCTCTTGACGTGTTGGGAGGCTGAGAGAACGAGGTAAGGCGCCTTCATCCCTTAACACACATCTCCTATCTATTCCTTTCCCCAATCACTGTGTGAGAGTTCATCCACTTACACACAACCTTGAAAGTAGTAGTGTTGGTGGTGATGATTAGGAACAGAAGGAATAGGAGAAACATATCGAAGAAAAGGAAAAAAACTGATAAGAAAAAAAAAGAAAGGGAAAAAAAACCAAGGAAGAACTTGACTGTAATGCAAGTGACGTTACTAATTTAAGTCACATGGAGAAAGTCGCTGCATCACACACAAGTGACACTAATGATTCACAGCAGCAAGGTCATGACGCGTGCACTCTACACCTTAATAGTCTTCCTTTGTACATTACTGAGGTGCCATTTAGGTGGAGGTCCCTTGAGCGGGGATGGGTGGGTGGGTGGGTGGGTGGGTAAGGATAGGAGGTCTGGCAGGGTGGTAAACTTGTTCTCATCCAGAATGCAGAATCCATTTGCAGTCCATTCAATATTACATGTACTCTTTATTGTACATTAGTGCTTCTGTTGCTTGGTATCAGAGTGTTTTTATTACGTTATCTTTCACACTGTAGACGCTGATGAAGAACCAGTATATTAGCACATGTTATTGTGGTATTATTGGCCATTAAAGTGTTTTTATTACATCATATTTTACACTTAAAGACACTGAAGATAAGCAATAGATTCACGTGTGTTATTGAGCCATGAATGGTTGTTAGGAAGAGTAGACTCGCGTGTGTTTTGGAAGACTTTAGCAGATCACTACATCGAGGTGTTGGAAGGGAAGCAACATGGAGAGTCAGGATGAGGCAGGGAGTCGTTTTCTGTGAGGACATGCAAAGAACATGGGGATGCGAGTTGAGTGTCTGTAATAGTTGTGTGAAGGACTAGAGTGTATGAGTGTGTAATAGTTGTGTGTAGAACTGACTAGTGTGTGTAAGAGGGACTGGTGGCGGGCCGGAGGAAGGGGTTGGCAGAGATGCTGTTAATGGCCAGTTTCATCCTTGTCAGTAAAGACTCATTAAACTTGTCTATTTATGTTTATTTTTACGTCTTGACCTCAAAGTTCCTTCCCGCGAGTGTCCTAGTTCCCTCGTTTCTTTTTATGGTTTGTATTTACGCTTTATTATGTGTTTATGTATTGTGGTAATTGTCTCTATCTTTTCATTCCGTTTTCGTTGCGGCTGGCGTCAGTACACATGTGGTTGGCGCAATGTCTCGCTACCCAACATATTATATACAATTAGCAAATAAGCGCGTCTAATACCCCGGTCTTGTTAACATAATGTATTTACCTCCTATAATACTTCCTATCAATCCTCGTCCGTTGTGGCAGCAGGAGGCAGCAGCTGGCTTATTATTAAACAAAACATAATGTGCTTTGCTAAATTAATCTTTATAATCGCCAAGTGTTGTGTGTGTAATCTATTATGATCTGTTTTATCTCCTCTCTTGTCCACACTTTCGTTTTTTTTTTTCTTTGTCTCTTCACTGTTAGGACAATGTGGCGGCGGGTGTATGACCTTTTTGACAAGTTAATATAATGTTTGTAATCAGTTAATAGGCTACTTGTGTATATTATTATTTATCTATTTTCACGTCCCCTTACTTCATATTTGTTTCTTCATCATCCCGTTCTGCCCTACAAAACATGACTGGACACGCTGTTATTAGGAAATTCATTGAAGTCCTTAATGATTTTGATAAACTAGTAATATCCGTGAAAGTCTCTTGAACTGTAGCCATAAAAACCGTGATATAGGTCTATAAAATCGTAGCCTAAGACCTAACAAACTCCTTAAGACAATGCTAGACCTACTTAACCATGACATTCTGTGACCCCCCGTGCTCCCTTGGGTCGTTCCTCACAGCGATGAACTTAAGACACAATGTAAGAAGAGGTGTTGAAGGATGGGAATATACTGTCAGTGGTGAGATGAGAAGGGTGATGGTGGTGTTTACTTTGAAGGATGCTGATCCGTACGCTGTGGCATTATTACCTGGTTGTAGTGACGACGATTACATAGGAAGAACATATAACTGGAGAGCTGTTGTGAGAGATCAAATATTGAATAGAGCAAGGCCCCTCCCCACCCACCTCTCCCTACGGTAACGTATTGGCATGGAACAGTGAGACGGGAATACTGAAGAAAACAAGAACATGGACATTTTATAGTAAATAATGAAATAAGAGGAAAATCTTATTCTAGACTATCAATATAACATTATAATGATCATGCTGTCTTATTGGTACACTTCATGGAGGAAAACAATGAAGGTTATCAAAAGCCAATTCATTTAATATTCTGAAACCAGTTAGATCCCTCTCAGATCCTTCCATTATGGAGTGGAAACGTGTCAAACCGCTTAGGAGAGTTGCCTCACCTATCCCTTTGGGGGTTGGGGGAGAGAGAGAGAGAGAGAGAGAGAAGAGAGAGAGAGAGAGAGAGAGAGAGAGAGAGAGAGAGAGAGAGAGAGAGAGAGAGACAGAGACAGAGACAGAGACAGATTGAGAGAGAGAGAGAGAGAGAGAGAGAGAGAGAGAGAGAGAGAGAGAGAGAGAGAGAGAGAGAGAGAGAGAGAAGAGAGAGAGAGAGAGAGAGAGAGAGAGAGAGAGAGAGAGAGAGACCCTGGCGACACATCTCCCTTGTTCTCCTTCATTAATATCTTCTACAACTTTCTTATGTGATGCAGTCAAGTTCTTCCTTGCATTGAATAATAGAGAGTTGAATCCACTAAGTGATTTATATGATAGAAAAAAATGCAGTGCTGAAAATTATTAAAGTTGAACACATATTCATATACACATACTGACACGTGTAAGATGGAGTGATAAGGAAATTCAATGTTGAAAGCAATATGTATCCTGAATTCCTCAACGCAGTAGCTGAACCCACTCACCCTACCGCACCGAATAATATAACTTATTACGTGTTAACTGAACCGGTGCATATGATAGTACAGGCTTTGGTCCAGCTTACCTGTATCGCGTCACTGTCTTGGGTGCTGGGGTCAGTGTCCTCTAGCAACAGTACAGTACAAGTCTGTAACACTTCACTTTAAAACCATGTTGATCCTTTTAATCCATGGCGGCTTAAACCTCTTAGCGGCTCTTAAATACCTTAATAAACTCTTGATTCACCTCGATAACCCGTTCTGGAGAGAGAGAGAGAGAGAGAGAGAGAGAGAGAGAGAGAGAGAGAGAGAGAGAGAGAGAGAGAGAGAGCTTGTTTGTGTCGCCGCTGGTAAACAAGATCAGCATCACATTTTATTCTCAACAAACATACACCTTTTAATGAACCATCATCTCAATCTTACTAAACGACGCCATAACTCGATCACCCTTTATCTCCATTTATAATTTTGTCATTCTCTCTCTCTCTCTCTCTCTCTCTCTCTCTCTCTCTCTCTCTCTCTCTCTCTCTCTCTCTCTCTCTCTCTCTCTCTCTCTCTCTCTCTCTCTCTCTCTCTCTCTCGTCCTCATGGTTAAAAGTCGTCCGGTGAGTGTTAGTAGAGGAGAGTAGGAGTGGGAGGGAGGAAGAGAAGAAGGGAGGGAGAGGAGGAAGAAGAGAGGGAGGAGGATCAGTGTGGTGGTAGTAAGTTAGAGTGGATTGGAAGTGGCATCCAGTTCTTGATATGCTTGTATAAACTCTCTCTCTCTCTCTCTCTCTCTCTCTCTCTCTCTCTCTCTCTCTCTCTCTCTCTCTCTCTCTCTCTCTCTCTCTCTCTCTCTCTCTCTCTCTCTCTCTCTCTCAACCCAAATCGTCCTCGTCTTCGAAAATTAAGTACACTGAGAGACATTAGTGGCGATAAGGGATACTGAAGGGCAGAGACGAGGCATTATGTATACGTGAGAAATACCGCACTACTAGGAAAGGAATACAAGTAGATAGGGTATACTAATGTAAAGGAATGCTGGAGGGTGAAGAGGTGTACCCGTGGAGGGAGGGGAGGGCACTAGGCTGGAGTGTTAAGAGTGAGCCGGGAGGAGAGGGAGTAGGGATCAGGAAGAGTGGGTGACGTGGAGTGAAGAGCAAGGGTTCAGTGAGGCGCTGGGGGATCAAATTGGGTATCGAGACGCAAATGAAACGGTTGTGGCACCTGTACCACCACCCCTCCTCCTCCTCCTCCTCCTCCTCCTCCTCCTCCTCCTCCTCCTCCTTTGTTACTACCTTTTGGGTTGTTTATTAATTATCGACGCATTGTTCGTCTGCGGGATTCGGGGCGGCTCGATGCTCGGCAAGAGAGTGACCGACACACACACACACACACACACACACACACACACACACACACACACACACACACACACACACACACACACACACACACACACATTGATTCGCACTTTCACTTGTCTGTTATCTTTGGAGTTCTTATGAGTAAAACACACACACACACACACACACACACACACACACACACACACACACACACACACACACACACACACACACACACACACACACACACACACACACACACAGTTTATCTCCCTTCTTCCTCTCATCCTCTTCTTCCTCCTTCCCTCCTTTCCGCCCACATTCCTCTCGTTGGCGCCCTCCCCTATTCCCCACCTCTATCCCCGCCCCCGCTGGCGCCTCTCCCACTGTTTCATCTCCTCCTCCCATCCATACCCCCTTACCCTATCCTCTCTCCCTGACCTTGTACGAAAAGGAGGAGTACCTGGTGACTCCTCTTTATGGATGAAGAGGAGAAGGAGGAGGAGGAGGAGTTAAGGAAGAGGAGGAAACGAGGAGAAACACAAAGGAAGAACAAAAAGCAACACTCCTGAGATAAACTATACAATTTGATCTAAAGTGAGAGATAGGACAATAAAGGCGAAGGTTTCTCCCCACCCACCGCTCCCTCCAGCTAAGATTGGCTGGAGAGAAATAGAAACATGCAGTTGGAAAAGAACGAAACTACATGAATTTTCATAAGAATGAGATAAGGACTATCACTATAACTACTTCTACCAAGGCGATACCATGTGGTGCCAGACTACATGCAAAAATTCCAATAAGTGATATTTCTTAAATGTATCCTCATAACTTTATCAAATTATGTTACGATTACAAATGATATCTCAGTTGAGGATTGGAGTCAAAGTAGTTGTCTAGTATGTTCTTGAAAGCTATAATTATAAGACTGTCAACAACATTGGAATACAGAGAAGTTCAGACGTTAACAACCCGATTAGAGAAGAAACGTTTGGCTTAATTTGTCAAGAATCTTTTATTGATAATCTTGAAACTGTTTCGTCTTCTTGTTCTATTTGACTGTGCAGTAATCTTCTGCATTGGTGATGTCAAATCCTTTAAATATTTTATGATTTTTATTAATCTCTTAGTTTCACGACCGATTCTGTCTCAATATTTTCAAATGTGTCAGTTTGATTGCGTGTTAATATGTATTCATTGTATGCTCTTTTATTAAGAAATAAACTATCTTTGATATAGTTATTGCACCACTTCGGTTTAATCTTAGTCACTGGACGTCTGTTACGATAAGGTATGCGTAACTTTATGGTGTTCATTCTTGTGGTGAAGAATCTCCATGATTTATCAATATTTGACAGCTCAAATTTCGCTCCAATCAGCGTCATTTAAGATTGATCGATGTCTGAGGAAATTCGCTCTCTGGTAATTCGGTACCTTTTCCTTACTAACTTTTGTTTTAACATTTTTTTTAACATTGATATATAACATAATTATTGAGTGATCATTAGAACTGAAAACTGAACCGAAATTTACATCATTGACTAGATTTTTGTCAATAAAGAAATAAGGTCAATAACATTATTATCTTGCTTTGGTTTGTTTGCAATGTTGGTGTAAGTCACTCTCAAGTAAATTCGTCTAGAGGTCACGGCCTTGTATGAGGATGTAGTGGATCGTCCCATCACGTGACAGGCAAGTTAAAGTCCTCCATGATGACTGCCTCACACCCACAACTTACTGCAAGGAGAGATTCATAGATGCCATGATCAATTCCTACTGGCTGCCAAG
>JAXIVD010009701.1:12500-14834 GCA_036785275.1 Cancer borealis | reverse complement strand
ATACATAAACACACAGTACAGAGTAGTAGTAGTAGTAGAAGTAGAGTCTGTACTATTATACAGTACAAAATATTATGTTTACGAATATATTAACATACATCGGGAAATTTTAAAGATTATTTAGTATTATAGTGAATAGTATGTTTTCCTCTATACAGCATAGTGAATACAGTATCCATAGGTAGATGCATTGCCTTCGTCGCCAATACAAAGGGTAACTGACAACCAACTAACGCGAAGGGAAGACGTAATAACAAGTAATAACAATTCTAGTAACAAGATACAATATTGCACTTTATTTTAGCAACGTTAATGAAACACTGGCAAGACTAATTACATGCTTTTTTTTTTATATTATCATTAATGTAATTAGCACTATTATTATTATTATCATTATTAGAACTACTATTGTTATTCTAATTACTATTATAATTGTTACTGTTATTATTGTTATTATTACTGTCATTGTGCTGTGGTTTATTTCCTTCTACATCATTATTGTCAAAACAGGTTGATGCAAACTATGTGGGATGCAGTGCAAAACGTTATTTCATTTCACTATTCTTGATCATCATTCTCTACGAAAAAAAACACAACTCTATTCTTTTCATTCTGCACTCCGTCATTTCCTCATTTATTTTCCATTTTTCCCATTCATTTCCATCCACTCAACACAATACCAAAACAAATCCATTTCGAAACGCTTCCATTTCCATTCGAAAATTATGTTCGACGGAAGGAAACTATTGGAAATATAGATAAAAGTACCCCCCCTTCCTCCCTCACTAGCCTGTTTCCACCTCCCTTCCCATCCCTCTAAGGACAGGAAACAAAATGGTCCACCAGTAAGCCTACGCCATTTAATACTATGATGAAAGAACGGCTGCAGCATTAAGTCTGTAAAAATACCTCGCTTCTATTTTTCACGACGAGCTCCGATAGAAGTTCGCATGCATTTACGGATACGAAGACCATCAGGTAATTGCTATTATATACACACACACACACACACACACACACACACACACAACACACACACACACACACACACACACACACACACAACACACACACACACACACACACACACACACACACACACACACACACATACACACACACACACACACACACACACACACACACACACACACACACACACACACACACACACACACACACATTCACACATACAACTTATTTTCCCATTTTTGTCTCCGTTTATTCATTCATTCACTGCAGTAGATGTATGAACACAACAACGGCGCAAAAACAGTACACCGCCTCCGCCCGCCTCCCCACCACATCCCTGCTGATGCTGGTGCGCCGTGAGCCTCCCTTCCTGGCGGTGACGGTGGCGCTAACAAGACATAGGCAACCTTTACACAGGTCCGCCTCTTGGTATTTGCGGCACCTCTGAGTGACCGACCGACCACACCCTCCACACACACACACACACACACACACACACACACACACACACACACACACACACACACACACACAGCAACCCCTGGCGTCCCTGCTTCCCTCTCAAGGCCAAGACACTCGGGAACAAACGGGAACCGAGCCGACAGGGGGAGAGGAGAGGAGGGACGCAAGGAGGCTAAACTCGAGGCTTCAAGTTTCGCTCAGACTCCGTTTCGTGGCTAGTTTCTCAGGAGGAGGAGGAGGAGGAGGAGGAGGAGGAGGAGGAGGAGGGAGGAGGAGGAGGAGGAGGAGGAGGAGGAGGAGGAGGAGGAGGAGGAGGAGGAGGAGGAGGAGGAGGAGGAGGAGGAGGAAGAGGAGGGAAGGAGGAAGAGGAGGACGAAATTTTTAAATACTTTGGCACTGGTTGAATGGATGCTTAAGAGAATAAGAAGAAAATTGTGTATTACTTTTTTCATGGTTTTCTGAATGTGTGTGTGTGTGTGTGTGTGTGTGTGTGTGTGTGTGTGTGTGTGTGTGTGTGTGTGTGTGTGTGTGTGTGTGTGTGTGTGTGTGTGTGTGTGTGTTGTCAGTTTTGGAGGAGAGTTGTATTGGGCGACAGGGAGGAAGGGTGGAGTGTGTTGTGGAGGAAATGGGGCGGTTAGTAAGGGGAGGAAGGGGAGGAAGGGAAGAATGTGTGTAGTGTTGGTGGGAAGGAAAGGCAAAACAAGCACACGCTGTCCCTTGCTTCTTGGTGTTCTCTTGTTTAATGATGTTTCCTTATCTTCAGCGTGGACATTTATCTCTCTTCTATACTACATCCTCAGGCTTCTTCCTCCTCCTTACACACGCACACTCACTCCACCACACCTCACCTCACCTCACCACCACTCACACTACACCACCACACTTTAGTATACATCTTCA
>JAXIVD010009701.1:0-7500 GCA_036785275.1 Cancer borealis | reverse complement strand
CCTCCTCCTCCTCCTCCTCCTCCTCCTCCTCCTCCTCCTCCTCCTCCTCCTCCTCCATTTTGGCTACTATTTACCTACTCTCCTCCTTCAGAAGAACTTTAGACCTCTGTAACATAAAAATCCACTCCCCCTTCACCTCTTCAAGACAGAAGAGCCCATCCTTATCTCCTTAGCGCGGGGGTGGAGGGAGGAAATGGGAGTGAAGGGGAGCGTGATGAGAATATAACTGACGGGGAAGGGGAGTCTGTGGTAATAATGAGAAACTAGAAGGAAGGGGGTGAGAGGAAAGACAGATGGGGATAGGAATGGGGGAGGAAATTTATTTTGTTAGTTTAATAATTTGCTTTTTCTCCTACATTAGTTTTGAGAATGATTAAAACTAAGGTGAGTGTTTTGTTAATATCTGATGTCGATTGTTGCTTCTGTAATACTCAACAGCTGGTGGTTAGTTGCTAGTCGCCAGTCTTATTGCCAAGACAAGTGACAAGATGTTACTAAACTCACACAGCTCCCAGGGTTATCAGCAACAATTAACATGTTTACCTCATCTGTTAGTTTATTAATAGGCGTGTGTACTGAAACGTTCTGACATCTGTTGATAGTCTGTGAATTTCTTCCTCTCAGATACTTATTTTTTTGGTTATAAAGATATATTTCTTAACACGATATCATGTAGTTCTCGGAAATCACAATTTTTTACAAATGTCTTGAATGATCTTGCTCTTAGTGTGTGAATGGTAGTAGAAATAAAATGAATATCCATAAAACAAGAATCATCATCTCCATGGAATTAACTTTTACATACAATTTACTATTTCATAATCATTTAATATAACTGATTTAACACTTTTCAACAAGGAAAACTTATGGAAACATACTGCCGTGCACAACTTGAACCCTAATTTTATACTCGTTGCCGGAACAACACACAACAAGCTTTCCTGAATGCAAACAAACATACGTGTATCTGATTAACTCATTCCATAAAACACAACTCATTTTTGTAGTCCAACGAAAACATCAATAAGGAACAACAAGTCACGTGAATGGGTGTTGATCTGCGTTGCAATACACTTTGAGCTGCAGTCACAATGCAAAGTTCTTGTTGTTGCTATATTTAGTCTTATTGGCAACCTCACGCAATCATTTCGCCGAAAGATAAATCCTATATATACTTATTGGAATTGCTTACTCACTGTGTACTACCTGCATGAAGGCAATATTTCCACACAAACCTGATAGAAAGAAGTAGAACATTCATTTGAATACTATTTTTTTCTTTCGATCTTTGTAAGGCGATAAATATTGTAGAACCCTTAGTTTTGTTAGTAAAAACCTGATGTTCACTGACAACAATCAGGTTGAGTTAGTTTAAAAACATCAGATATTGGTTGTTGTATCCCTGACACACACACTGTTATTGTATCAGAGACGAGTTCACAGTCTGCCACCAGATGTCAGGACCTTTCAGTGCACTTGCCCATTGTGTGAGTATTATACACACACACACACACACACACACACACACACACACACACACACACACACACACACACACACACACACACACACACATACATACACACACACACACACACACACACACACACACACACACACACACACACACACACACACACACACACACACACACACACACACTCCATTGAAATATCAACGAGTAGACATTTATATACATGCAGCAGTTATCAAATATCAATTGTTTAAATGGTATTTTTTTCGACCATTTAAAACAACAGATACAGACAGACAGGTAGACAGACACACTGACAGACTGACTAACAGACTGACTGATAAAAAGACATGAAACTTTTTTATTTCTTTGACGTCCCATCAAAATTGTAATAGAAAATTGAAATTCGTTATTGTCCATGAACGAACGAACATTGTCTGTCTATCTGTCTACCTGTCTCTCTCTCTCTCTCTCTCTCTCTCTCTCTCTCTCTCTCTCTCTCTCTCTCTCTCTCTCTCTCTCTCTCTCTCTCTCTCTCTCTCGGTGTAAGAAACAAGAGGTTGAGAATCTGGAGGAGAAAGAAATACATACAATTTCCTCCTCTTACTGTCATGTTGAGAGGAAAGGTAACTGAACAGACAGGCGAGGAAATTGATAAGTGTAGGTTACTATCAGATGCTGATAAGTAAGTCTGTTAGTCAGTACAGCGATAATGTAAGTAAATATTACCTTATTACCGCGTGTGTGTCACTATCAAGATACTAAGTCAATCATATGCAAGTGTTGTACGGATTGCACTAATACCTACAGCCTCTGGTCTCTTCTTCTTCTTCTTCCTCCTCCTCCTCCTCCTCCTCTTTCTCCTCCTCCTCCTCACATGACCCAGCCTCTCTCCTAACCCACTGCCTCCCTCTCCTCTCCTCCTCTCCTCCCTTCCTTCACCACCCCTCCATACCCTCTCTTCACCCCCTCAAGCACACAACATCCCTCTCTCCACATCAACCCCCCAACCCCCACCAATGCACCATTCTCTCTCCCCTCCCCCCTTAGCCTCCTTCTCCTCTCAATCCCTCCTGCCACGTCTCATGCCCCCATTCCTCTCTCTCTCTCCCTCTCAATCCTACTCTCCATCCCTCCTTCCACGCACCCACGCCCTCCCTCCCTCCTCCCTAAGGGCAGCCTCACACGCCTTCCCCTCCTATTAACACTCGTGGGCGGACTCGACACCAACACCAAAACCGTTCGTCAAGGTCTTCTGGGGACAAAATCGACTCGCAAAGACTCACAACTCACAGGTGTAAATTATAGACAAACTACCTAAGCGTCTTTCCTTCCCCCTTATGAGTAAGTAGCGCTGTTTTCCTTCCCTTCCTGGCGGCGTTCAAGGGGAGGGAAGGCCAAATAAGGGAAGGGAAATAAGTTACAGGTGGATTTGGTAGATGTAAAGGTGGTCTCTGTTTACAGGTGTGTATAGTAGTGGTGGTTCATCTATGTATAGCGGGAGGCTAGGCATGCTTGTAGCCCCAGGATACATGCCATATAGAGCTACAGCCTCCAGTCTCCTCCTCCTCCTCCTCCTCCTCCTCCTCCTCCTCCTCCTCCTCCTCCTCCTCCTCTTACTCCTCCTCCTCCTCCTCCTCTTACTCCTCCTCCTGCTCTTACTCCTCCTCTTCCTCTTACTCCTACTCGTTCTCATACTCTTCACCTCCTTTTTCTAATCCCGTTTTACTCTTTTATGTTTGTAAATTATTATCTCTAGTTGTCCATATTTTCTTCTCGTTTTATTCTTGTTACGTATCGTTTGTCCTTTGCTTTATCCGGCGTCGTATTTGTTAGTGTTATTCATTTTCTCTTGTCTCCTAATTCTTTTTCTCTGTCTCCTGCCTTATATGTATGTCTTCTTCTTTTTTCTATCTTTTATTCATTCCTTTCTCCCTCGCTTAACCGATGTCCTATATTTTACTCTTCCCTTCTTCTTCTTCTTCTTCTTCTTCTTCTTCTTCTTCTTCTTCTTCTTCTTCTTCTTCTTTATCACCTCCTTCACTACCCATCCTTTACCTCCACCTTCCTTTACTCCCTAATGCGCTCTCCTCCTTCCTTCCTAACTGCTTCCTCCTCTCTCTCCCCCACAGCCTCCTGCTCAACCCCGCCCCCCCTGCCTGCCCCTCTCACACCCTGCCTCCCTGCTTCCTTGCACACCCCGAAGGCTACCTGCCCCAGATCTGGACAAGGTAGCCTGAGGTGGTGCAGGATTCCTTGAAGACAGCACAGGACTCCTCCGATGAGAGTCCTGGCACGTGCCTCACCTGCCTATCCCACACACCTGGCACCTTCATCCTCCTCCACTGCTTTCCTCCATTCTTCCCTCCCTCCATTACCCCCTTGAACTGTTCCTCTCCTCTTCCATCTTCCTACATCTCCGTCACAGTCCACCTCCCGTCCCTCGTTCCACCTGTGCCTTAAGAAAACATTGCCTAATTAATCTCCCCGAGCAGGTGGGATGAGCCTGGCCGCCTTCCTCTACTCTTAGTACTCTGTGGATGTTCCTCTTCCTCTCTTCCTCTCCTCCTCCTCCTCCCCTTACTCCTTCTCGTTAGTGTGCAAACAAGCGGGGATGTTTAATCTTTCCTCACTTTACCTCCCGTACTGCCCTGCCATTCTACTTAAACACAGGAATCTGCGTCACACAAGGACCATCACCAGTAACTGTAGCGCAGTGATCCTCCCAACACCTTCTCAACACTACTAACATGCACTCTTGCTTTTTTTTTATTATTTTATTTCTATCCTTACTCGGTGCTTCCTCTTTGTCCTTGCCTTGAGCTTACGACGCTTTGGGGCTCGGTGAAAGGACGACCAGCTAGTCTTACACTTGCCAATTTTCTGAGTGGTCACTACAACGGATCGGAAAAAAAAGTAGGGAGCTGCCGGTTACCTGAGTTCTCGGTGGGCGATATGAGAAGTAGACGGAGGCGGTGCTGGAGGGAATGATAGAAGTAGTAAAAGCTATCGTGTGGAGGCTTGCGAGAGAGATAGAAAGAGAGAGAGAGGGAGGGAGGGAAAAAGAGAGACGTGTAGACAGACACAAAAACAAGGTAATCTTATTCTTTGATAAACATCTACAACATCATAATACAAAATGCCAGGAACATTTTTACTAGCCTTTTTTCTTAGGTGTAATATGTATATATTATCAACCGACAGACCCCGCCAGACAGGCAACCCTTGTATTGAAAACCCAAAGGCAAACATATCTACTAATGCCATCTGACGGCTGTACAGTGAAACCTTAGTCAAGGATTCAGGCACACAACACAAGGATACATTAAAGGGAAAAAATATACATATCCACTATTGGCCTGAATACTAAGCCTGAATATTTGGTATTTTGATATTCATTTTCCTATTGTTTCATTTAACTAGACATTCGTTTTCCTAGCGTCGTTTTACTAGTCATGGCTTTTCCTTGATACTTTTACTTGTACATTCCTTTTCCTAGGTATTGCTTTTCCTTGACATTCCTCTTACTAGACATTCCCTTTCCTAGACATTCCTTGACATTTTTTTCATTGACACCATTTCCTACACATCCTTTTTAAAACATTCCTTTTCTATTGCTATGAGAGATAAACGCATATTAAATGTTATAAATGGGATATTGACTGGCATTCATATATACTACTATCAAAAACGTAAAAGAAAACTTACTTGGTACCAAAGGAGGTGTTTTCTGCTATACGTCCAAACCTAGAAGATGAGACGCATCACTAGTTTTACATGGAAATTATACGAGACAAGACCTATATCATAAAAATAGGAAGAAAAAGGAAAACAGATTAGTTCAAAAGATGGAAAGAGTTAATTAATTGCCCATAGGATTAGGATAAACAGGCTTGGTAGCTGTCAATGGACTGAACTAAATGAACAAATAGAATCATGAAAAATATTTGAGTGTGAACAATATCTTGTGGAAAGGATATGAGAAAGAGAGAGAGAGAAAGAGAGAAAGATTACGTATATATATGTGTAATACAAAACATACACTATCTTCACCCACTAACCCTCATGTGGTGTTCCCTATGGCAGGATGTTGTCTCCCTCCATCTCTCCGGCCACATCACCGACCCTCACACACAGCGGGTCACCTACACCGCCTCTCTACCCCTCGCAACCCAAGATCTCCGGCATTCCCACCGTCGCAGCCGCCTCCAGGTACGTTAAGTATGCCTTCATAATCTTACTCTCTCACTATAGGATAAGTTTGCCATAGTTATTCATTATCCACCTCGCCCTTATGTTACGTTCTGTGCTACTTACTAATTTGTTTGGTAGTTATGTGTGTTAAGTTGTTATAGTCACATAGTGTGTTCCCCTTTGATTTATATTGCTTTCCAGTGTAATTTTATAGTTATGTGACATTTGAACCCTTAGAAGTAATGTTATAATTCATACTCCTATCATTAGGCAAATGGATAACGATGCTGACGATACCAAATAACTTGAGTTCAAATATACAAACAAACGTTATGAATGAACAATTTAAAAAAAACTGATAAAAAGGTGAATTTGAATATATTGTAATGAAACTTTTTTTTCTTCTTTTCTATCATCTATCCTGAACTTCGATTTACCTCCTTCCCCTCCCACTCTCTCCTTCTTCCTCCCTCTTACCTCCCACTCTCTCTTTCCTCCTCCCTCTTTCCCCCCTCCCCCCTTACAGATTCACAGCGCCTGTTCATATCGATGTAGGAGGATCAATTTACACATCATCTCTGGAGACTCTGACTAGGTAAGTACAAACCAATTTTTTTTCTCTCTCTCTCCTCTCTCTCTCTCTCTCTCTCTCTCTCTCTCTCTCTCTCTCTCTCTCTCTCTCTCTCTCTCTCTCTCTCTCTCTCTCTCTCTCTCTCTCTCTC
The DNA here is from genome assembly GCA_036785275.1 of Cancer borealis. Classification (NCBI taxonomy): domain Eukaryota; kingdom Metazoa; phylum Arthropoda; class Malacostraca; order Decapoda; family Cancridae; genus Cancer; species Cancer borealis. Next base: position 1,110 of record JAXIVD010009701.1, on the reverse strand, counting down.
TCTCTCTCTCTCTCTCTCTCTCTCTCTTGTTGACTAAATTAATTAAAAAGGTAGAGACACGTGTAACTTGCATTGTAACTAACAGGTAAGCAGCGCCAGTACTACATCACCTGTAATAACCATACACTAGCGGGTTCAAACAGGATCTACACGAATTTGGGAGGAAAAATCATGTATGTTTTTTTCCCGTTTCTTTTTTTTCTCTTTGCACGTTACACCTCGTACATTTTTTTTCATTCTTCCCTTTTTTTTTTTACTTTTTATTTATGTATTTATTTGTGTATAGAAATCGGTGTGCTGGGAAAAATATTAAAAGTATTATTCATCTCTCTCTCTCTCTCTCTCTCTCTCTCTCTCTCTCTCTCTCTTCTCTCTCTCTCTCTCTCTCTCTCTCTCTCTCTCTAATATGTCTATTTATCTACTTGTATCTATTTATTTAACTGTGTTTTCGCATTTTTCTCCTTGTTCATAAACATAGATAATTAATTTTTTAAATGTAATACAAATTAAACTCAGACTGAATCAAAAGAAAAAAAGGGAAATTATGAAAAAAATTTGTTATAGAATTGTATGGTATCTTTGTTTACGTCGAGAGAGAGAGAGAGAGAGAGAGAGAGAGAGAGAGAGAGAGAGAGAGAGAGAGAGAGAGAGAGAGAGAGAGAGAGAGAGAGAGAGAGAGAGAGAGAGAGAGAGAGAGAGAGAGACTTCGTACAGACAAGAAACTGAATCTTATGAACACTTTGCTTCTACACACACACACACACACACACACACACACACACACACACACACACACACACACACACACACACACACACACACACACACACACACACACACACACACAAGCACGTTCGTGAGGAGTTACCGAATATATACGTAAAGAAAACGTAGTGTTGTATATTTCAGTCTCCCCCTCGGCTAAGGGTAAAAAAAATATTGGATTGAGAGAGGATGAAAAAGAAAATGGGGAGAGAGAAGGGGAAGAAGAGAGGAGGAAGGAAAGAGGGGAGGAAAGAGGGGAGGGAAAGAGGGGGTTGATAGGGAAGAATACAAATAGCTGTGAACTGAAAAACCGCATCTGAATCTCTCTCTCTCTCTCTCTCTCTC
>JAXIVD010009699.1:12500-14837 GCA_036785275.1 Cancer borealis | reverse complement strand
GTAGTTTTCTCCAAGGGTGGCGACAGACTACCTGTACCACGATCCTCTCGAAAACTTTCCCCACTACAGAGAGCAGGGAGATGGGCCTGTAGTTTTTTGGGTCGGATCTGGAGCTCCTCTTGTGTACGGGAACCACCCTAGCCTCCTTCCACACTGAAGGCCAGATATTTTCCCGCAAGCAGGCTGTGAACACCGTGGTGAGAGGGGCAGACAGCTCTTGGGCGCACTGTTTTGCAAGTGCGAGCTGACATCGTCAGGGCCGGTGACTTTCTTGGTGTCCAGCCCCCGCATCAGCTGTTTAACCTGCGTCTGCATTACCTCCACCTTGGTGACAGTCTCTTTGCACTGCTGCTCCAGACGAGGCGAAGGCTGCTGGGGGGCCTCCACCTTCATCTTTTTTGCGAAGAGGTTAGCCAGCAGCTGGGCCTTCTCCTTGCTGCTGGTGGCCACTGTTCCGTCTTGCTTGGTGAGGGGCGGAATGGAGTCTTGGCGGCTGATTCCCTGCTTCTCCTTGACCAGGGACCACCAAGTCTTGCTTCCCAAGCCCGGGCCTCGCAGTTTGCGGCGCAGGTTCTCCTCCCATTTGTTCATGGCCCATTTGCTTGTTGCCACCATCCTTCTGCAGGCCGTCCGATGCAGGTCCTTGTTGTGCCGAGTCGGGCTTCACTTGAATCGGAGCCACGCAGAGTACTTAGCCTCGGCAGCAACACGGCAACTCTCTCTCTCTCTCTCTCTCTCTCTCTCTCTCTCTCTCTCTCTCTCTCTCTCTCCTCTCTCTCTCTCTCTCTCTCTCTCTCTCTCTCTCTCTCTCTCTCCCTCCCTCCCTCCCTCCCTTCCTCCCTCCCTCCCTCCCTCCCTCCCTCCCTGCCTCCCTCCCTCTCTCTCTTCTCTCTCTCTCTCTCTCTCTCTCTCTCTCTCTCTCTCTCTCTCTCTCTTTCTCTTTCTCTTCTCTTTCTCTTTCTCTTTCTCTCGCTCTCCCTCTCTCTCGCTCTCCCTCTCTCTCACTCTCCCTCTCTTACTTCGACTCTCATTCTGTAGATTCCCTTTTAATGTTATATGTTTCCGACATCGTTTTTCATATCATATGTAGTGAAAAGAGAAAAAGAGACCGCAGAAAAAGGAGAGGAATGAGTAAAGTAAGTACTATTCACTTGGAGATACTTATTCAGGGTTTCTCCCTTGTTAGAAGAGCAGAAAACATAAATGTCTTAAGTTATATGAACGGGAAGAAAAATGTGCAATATCTTATAATCGACATTTATTTATTCTTGCGTGGCCTTGCGATACATTACAAACTATTAGTTATAAGTTTTGTCTACATAGATAATTTTATATCACTATAAAGAAGCGAAGAATTAAAAATATATTGAACGTATTCTGCAACTAAATGTTGTTAATTACAGATTTACTAATTGATCTATAAATGGAACATCTGAAGAGTGTAAGCCAACCACAAACCAAGCAGTGGAAAGAATCACAAAATATAGCAAATTGCAGGAATGATAAATTTACGTTGAACCTTTAGCGAACAAGTAAGGTCGCTATCTATCTATATATAGTTTCTAAAGCCTCGTTCCCTACGGAGAAGTCCCAGAATTGGATAGCTACAGCAAAATAGCATCCACATCTTCTTATCCATACACTATTTACTTGCTTGTTCAAGCTCTCCCCTCTTTTGCACCTCTTGCATGCATGTACGTCTTTATCCTATCTCCACCTCCACCCCCTGCCTCTATTTCTTCTACTGTACTCTTTACAGGGTCTGGCGACAAGTGGGATTTCTTTAAAGTATTTTTGTTGTCCCTTAACCAGTACCCTTTCCATGTAGAAAATAAAATAAAATATATATCTTTCCATCTTATACAATTATTGTTGCTCTCCTCCTTTGAGCTAAAATTCACCGACATAGACTTTCATCACAAACTCTTCACTTTTCTTTTTCTCAAGATGACCAAACCCCAACAACATTTTTTTTTCTTCACCCATTCCACTACACCACACACCACTCCATTTCCACAAGGTGTCATGCTACTAAATCTTTCATACTAAATCTTTCATACACGCTTTCATTGTTCTCACCCTCCCATCTTGTCACACCACATGGTCCTCTCAAATAACCCATTTCCAAAGCACGCTGTCTTGACTGCTGTGCCTTATTCCATCTCCAAGTCACTGGTTCATAAGTCAGTGTTAATAGAAGGATACGGTTCTTAACTCTTCTCTTTATTTCCATACATTAATTAACTCCACTCATATTCTTTGTAAGTGATCCAATGACGCATTTGCCTTTGACAACCCTCTCTTATTGCTCCTTCCATTTATATGAATTTGTATATT
>JAXIVD010009699.1:5000-7500 GCA_036785275.1 Cancer borealis | reverse complement strand
GACAGGTGTGACAACTCCTCAGCAACTCAGTAATCTCTCTGGCCATACCAGGCCACCAGAAATTGCCCCGCAGGCGGGCGAGAGTTTTGTGGACACCCAGGCGTCCAGCCATAGGTCCCTCATGTGCTAACAGCACCAGGGCCTCCCTCAAATCCTGAGGCACTACTTACTACCTGTAGCACTTCACTCCCATCACTCTCCCTCGACCTGCGGTGTAACACCCCCTTCTGCAACAGAAACTCCTCTACGCTCCTTATCTCCTTTACTACCTTAGTAAAACAAGGGGCCAATTCCGGGTCCCCTTTCTGTCCCTTGATGAGCAACGCCGGCTCAATACAAGTAAGGTCGGACGGGACCACAGGATCTGTCGGAAGGGGCGGTACCGACACTTCCCTGGTTCTGTCCCAGGGCCTGAGGCGTGGTGTGGACTCATCCACCACTTCCTCATCGGCCAAAATGGGTGAGCCCTCCAGGTGGGCCTCACCCGTCAGACAGTCACCAGACAAGGGAACAGCCTGTTCCCTGTCTCCGGTACTCTCCGCAGGGATGAGAGTCTCCAACTCCCTCGCAGAGATGGAAGTCTCCCCTCCCTCGGAGGTGACCCCCAACAAACTGTCCGACATACCAGGCTGGGTCCCGGACTGAGAACCGAGACCCACAGCCTCACAACCAGGAAACACCACCGCTTGGGTGCTTCCTCCGAGGTGCCCCGCAGAGTGAGGAATACCAACACAAGACTCCTCTGTCCTCAACACTCCTTCCTCACCTCCGGCGACAACCTCTGCCGAGTCAGGTGCTTCTATGGGTGGCTCTGCACTGCGGCAGTCAGCCCCGACACCTTGACTGACTGGAGAGCCCGGCTCTGGCTCATCCAGTTGACAAACACTGCTCTCGTTTGACGGTGACACTGCTATGTCACAGTCAGCCCCTAGAGTAGCAGCCGGGTCCACCCGTCTAGCCTGAGACCGGGTGACAACCCCAACAACCTCCTCCTCACTGCCCTCCAACACCGGTGACCCTGCCTCCTTGCAGTCGGCCCCAGGAGCGGCAGCTTCTTCCTCACCACTGTCCTCCTTTTCCGGTAGCCCTGCTCTGTCGCAGTCAGCTCCAGGAGCAACAGCCTGCATCACCCTCTCGGTCTGCGACCGGGTGACAACAGCAACAGGGTCGGGCACACTATGCCCCGACACCTCAGAGGCTTCACCTCCCGTAGGGGTGGGCACCCAAACTCTCCCTCCAGCTAGGTCATTCCCTAGCAGAAAATCAACACCTGCCACAGGCAGTTGTTCCGCCACTGCCACTTGAGCCGAAGTGGTGATTAGTGGACACGACAGCTTCACCTCAGCCGTCACAAACTTCTCGACAGCGTTGAGGCCCCTACACAACACTGCTTTAGAAGAAGTCACCTTACCCCCGGTGACATTGCGGCACACAGACTGTTGTGCGCCAGTGTCTCGCAAGACAGTGACAGGATACTTGTTCTCGTCAATCTCAACAGTGCCCCCACACAGAAATGGGCGACACCAGTCCAGCTCCGAGTCAGCTGGAGTCACAGAAGCAACAACAGGGGGGGAAACAAGTGAGTCTGCCTGAACCCCCTCCTCACAATTCAACTCAGGCCCATCAAGATCCTTCTTCCCTTCAGGAACATTAGGAGCGAGCAGTCTCTCCTCACGACCCTGGTCAGGCCACACCAGCAAGGCAACTGGTTTCTGGGGTGTCTTGGAGGGGCACGCTGTCACAAGTTTTGGGCATTGAGATCGAAAATGCCCCTTGGCATGGCAGTTATAGCACGTGGGCTGGTTATCATACTTGGGAGTACTAAAAGTCATCTTCCCTCCTGACCCTCCCTTTGGCCCTGAAGGGGCAGCGGGGGATTGAGACTTACCGAACCCGCTCTTATTGCCAAAGCCGTGACTGCGGGGAGGGGAACGTGGAGCACCAGAACCAGTACTACCACCGCCCCCTGACCCTCGTGGTCCTCCCTCTTTGAATCCACCGCCAGCACGAGGCTCCGAGCGATGGGCTAACACATGGTTGTCAGCCCAGGTGGCAGCCTCCTTCAGCGTCTTGAAACGCTTCTCCCGCAGGAGAGGCACCAGTTCCTTGTCAGCAGCATTTATAAACTGCTCCATCACCATCAGCTCTTCCAGGTCGCGGAGAGTATCCACTCCCTCACTCATAATCTATCTCTTAAATGCCTGCTCTAAATGGCGGGCACACTCGAGGTAAGAATCCCCAGGTCTTTTTTTCCCACCTCTGAACCTTAGGCGATAGGCTTCGGGCCGTAGCTCGTAAGCACTCAAAACGTCAGCCTTAAAGTCCTCATAACTTTCCAGATCTTCCACCGACATATTGTCGTAGACCTCCAACGCTCTGCCTTTTAGCTCCCAGCCATCCAAACTCGAACGCCTTCTTCTCGAATCTCCTAAACCATTCCGCCACCTTCTGCTCATCAAAGTCAGGAATGAGCTGGAAGCTCAGTACCATCTGGCTCTCA
>JAXIVD010009698.1:5000-14837 GCA_036785275.1 Cancer borealis | reverse complement strand
CTAACACTCCTTCTCGACCTCTTTCCTTCCTCCTTCCTTCCCTCCCTCAAATCTTTCCTTACCCTTTCCCTCCTTTTCTCTCTCCTTCCCTCTAAGCCTCACATCATCTCTCCGGCCTATCCTCACATACCCCTCTCTCTCTCCCTTACCCTCCTTCCCTCCCCCTCTCCTCTCCTCCCCCCTCCTTCTCCCCTCCCTCCCTCCATCCTTCCCTTCTTCTCTCCTATCAAAGAGTCCTGTACACACCTGGCTAGCCTTCAAATCAGCTAATTGAACAGGACACTTCACTAACACCTTGATAATGGGGCAGTAAGGGGAAGGGGAAGGGGAAGGGGAAGGGGAAGGATGGGAAGGGGAAGTAAAAATTATCTGAGGGGAAAAAAAGAGAATGAGAGGAAGGGAAAAAAAGAGAAGCCTTTCTTTCGTACCGTAACCTCACTAACCCAGTCTTGAAGGGGAAAGAAGGGAAGTGAGGGGACGGAGGAGAGGGAAGGATAGGGGGGAGAGAATAAGGTAGATAAGGGGACGGGTGAGAGGGGAGGATAGGAGAGAATAGGAGAAGTAAGGGAACGGGGTAGAGGAGAGGAGAGGGGAGGAGGGAGAGAATAGGGGAAGTGAGGGGACGAGAGAGAAGGGAGGAGAAGGGAAAGGAACAGGGAAAGTGAGGGAATAGAGAGGGGTTACGGAATGGGAAGAAAACTAAGGGGTAGGGAGGAGGATGAAGAAAGAGGGGAAAGGAAGGAGAGAGGAGGGGAAGGGAAGGAAAGTGAGAGGGGAAACGTTAGCGGATGGGGAGGATAGAGGGGAGCATGAGAGGGGAGAATAATGGACAGGAAGGAAGATACAGGAAGAGGGGAAAAGAGAGGAAGAAAGACACAGGAAGAGGGGAAGAAGGGGAAATATACTGCTCTTACATACCATCACACGCCTACTACCTCTTATCTGATGGAGGAGGAGGAGGAGGAGGAGGAGGAGGAGGAGGAGGAGGAAAAGGGAGCAAGGGAAACGGTGAAGAGAGAAAGAGGAGGGACGGTAATATGAGGAGGGAAGGAGATATGACTGACAGGAGCAGGAGGAGGAGGAGGAGGAGGAGGAGGAGGATGGGAAGACTAGAAGAAGATTACGAAGAAGTATATACTAAATTAATCTCCACACATTATAGTATGGCTCTCTCTCTCTCTCTCTCTCTCTCTCTCTCTCTCTCTCTCTCTCTCTCTCTCTCTCTCTCTCTCTCTCTCTCTCTCTCTCTCTCTCTCTCTCTCTCTCTCTCTCTTTTACGGTTGCGTCACAACATATACAATTACGTAAATATATAGATAAATCTTTTGCCAATTATAGGAGGAAGATGAGTGTGTGTGTGTGTGTGCGTGTGTGTGTGTGTGTGTGTGTGTGTGTGTGTGTGTGTGTGTGTGTGTGTATTAAAATGAGAGACAGAGGATAGAAGGAGACAGAGGATAGAGAGAGAGAGAGAGAGACAGAGGCTAGAGAGAGAGACAGAAGAGAGAGAGAGAGAGAGAAGAGAGAGAGAGAGAGAGAGAGAGAGAGAGAGAGAGAGAGAGAGAGAGAGAGAGAGAGAGAGAGAGAGAGAGAGAGAGACAGAAGAGACAGAGAGTTACGGGATGTAAAAATAAAGAGACATGCAAGAGAAAGGTCAAGAATTAAGAGATGAGGGAAAAAGTCAAGGGTGAGGGGAGGAGAGGGCTGGGGGTGAGGTGGGGGGGGGGGGAAATGAGGGGGAGAAGTGAGAGGAGAGGTGGGTAGAGAGACGACAGTGAAGGGTAAGTGTAAGACAGCTTGGACGGAGCAGTGAAAGGTGAGGGGATGACACCCACACAGACGGGATGAGGGAGTAAAGAGTAAAGAGTAATAAGGGCTTGCGAGGGAGTGAAGAGACAGGCTGGAGTGAGTGAGTGAGGGGCGGGCGGTGAGGGAGTGAGGCTGCCGGGGTGAAGTGAGTTGAGGGGAGACAGCGAGGACAATCCAAGGTGAGTGAGGGCAACAGTAAGGGGAAGCTCAGTAAGGTTAAGACACCAAGCTGCTGTACGAGCCTCAGTCCTACCGGCTGCGGCAGAGGTGTGCGGCCGTGCAGTTGACTCTGCTTTGTGTCACCCTGACGCTGCTGGCTGTGGCACTGAAACAACCACTGTGGCGCTGTGGCGGGCGAGAGAGCTGGACTGAGGTCTGGCACAGCACGGAACAGCACGGCGGCCCCACGGCGCACGCCCCGCCACCAGCTCCAGGCAGCCTCGTACACCCGCGATCGATCCACACCACACCGCCGCCCGCCGCCCTGCCTGCCCCAGTCACCGCCCGCACCACTGCCACACCAGCCACAGCCACAGCCGGCCCCACACTCCCCGACCTGCTCCACAGTTCGCAAAATTTTCCACCACAGTTGGCTGCCCCACAGCCCCCCACAGCCATTCTGCACAACAGTCATCAACAGTCTTCACCACAGCTGGACCAAAAGCCTCACACAGCCTCTACAACCACTGCCAGCCCCAACAACTCACAACAGGCTCCACCACAACTACCAAGTCTCCACCACAGCCCCCAACAGTCTCCACCATAGCCCCCACGGTCCCCATCAATACCCAACAAGGTCGGCGCCACAACCTTCACCACAGTCATCACCTCACAGGACCCTCGACTGACAAACGTATCACTGTCAGCCCAACAGGCCTCTTCCGTGATCCCAGCCGTCACAAGTCATCCCCAACGTCCCTACCACAGCTGCACCATACCTCACATAGGCTACAAGTCACTGCCAGAGCGAGCCTCACCCCATCATTGCAACAACCAGCAACACCTCAGCCTAACACTGCCACAGCCGGCTACACCGTCACTGCCGCACCGGCTCCACAACACCTCCACCACTGCCATACAGCTCCATGCGTCATCAACGCAGCAGAAGCAACAGCGTGGACCGGTCACCACGAAGGCGGTCCAGACCTCAGGCTGCAACCACCTCACACTCAACTAGGTGCAGCCACAGCCTTCACCGCGCCACAACACCCACACACCGAAGCCCCCCCACAGCAAGCTACCCTGAGACTCACAGCAACTCCCAGGGGCGGCGTCCGCAGAGCCCTAGTCCCAGACGTCGCAGCCGCCGTCGTCAGTGGCACAGTCACAGCCACAGCCCCAAGCCCTTGGGCCGCCGCCGCAGCAGAAGTCACCCGGGGGCGGACGGAGTGCGTCACCATTGGTTCAGCCACAGCCCAAGAGGACGTAAGAAGAGAGGCCGTCGAGGAAAGAGCCACAGTCCCCGCCGGCCTCCATGGATAAGCCACAGCCCTCGCCGCCCCCCTTGGTTGAGCCGCAGCCCCCCAGACGCCCGCCACCGTCGCAGCAGAAGTCGCCGCAAGGCTCGCAAGAGGAAAGAGGGCACCGTCTCCCCTCGTCGCCGCCGTCACTGGTTCAGTGACAGTCGCAGCCCACGGCCTTGCAGAAAGAAGCGCAGCCGCAGCCGCAGCCGCAGCTGCCGCAGAAAGGTGAGCCACAGCCCGCCGCACCGCCGTCGACCACCGTGGCTCAGCCCACGGCCTCGCAGTGGCAGTCCTCGCAGGAAACGCCATTGGTTCAGCCCCAGCCCGCGCCGTGATCGCCGGCCGCCTGCTAAGAGTCCCCGCCGGCGCAGGGATGTAAAGAAGAGTCGCAGCCCGCAGCCCAAGACCAGCAGCCGTCGGAAACCCAAGCGACACCACTGGTTCAGTCCTGCGGCCACCACGCGAACTCGCAAGACGCGGCGCCGCGCCCCCCGCAGGAGCTATCGACAGCGGCGCAGCCTCAGCACGCACCACACCTTCCTGCAGCGCCGCAGCCAAAGTCCGCACCCACTCTACCGACACCGACGTTCCCGCAGCACCGAGATGAGTCGCAGCCAGAGCGACTATCACAGCCGCAGCGACCACCTCAAGACTCAAGACGACCAACCTCGAGGCTACACCCACCCCAATAATCACAACCACTCCGTCAACCACAGACATCACCACCATAGACACCACCACCACCATCACTGCCACCACTATCACCACCCCCACCACCACCACTGCCACCACTACCACAGGAATCACAACGGCCACCACAAGAGGATCCACAGTGACAGCACCAAGAGCCCCACAGACGTCAAGTTGAGGAGTCACAGTGATTACCATACCGGCAGCCCGAGTGACATGAAGTCAAGGAGCCACACCAGCCACAGTGACCACCACATCAGACAACACGAAATATACCAAATTAGGAGCCACTTCAGGACTCCAAGCACACACCATTCCAGGAGCCACAGCACACACCAGAGCCATACCGGGAGCCAAAGTAGACAACAATCAAGGAGCCACAGCAGCACACAATCAAGGAGCCACAGCAGACATTCCAGGAGCCAAAGTAGACACCATTCCAGGAGCCAGAGTGGACACCAAGTCAGAAGACACTGCAGACACCACGTCAGGAGCCAGAGTGCTCATCCTTCCAGAAGTGACAGTGGACACCATGCAAGGAGCCAGAGTGCTCATCCTTCCAGAAGTGACAGTGGACACCATGCAAGGAGCCAGAGTGAAGCAGAGCAAAGGAGTTACAGGCGACGCTACTCAAGAAACAATACAAGGAGCCACTGTAGACATCACACGAGGAGTAACAGTGGACACCACACGAGGAGCCACAGTGGACACCACACGAGGAGCCACAGTGGACAACACAGGAGAAACAACAATGGACACCACACAAGGAACAACAGCGGCCATCACATGAGGAGCCACAGTGAACATCACATAAGGAGCCACTATAGTGGGCATCACATGAGGAGCCACAGTGAACATCAAATAAGAAGCCATAATGGACATCACACGAGGAGCCAAAGTGGACACCACAGGAGAACCCACAGTGAACATCACACAAGGAGCCACAGTGAACATCACACGAGGAGCCACAGTGAACATCACATAAGGAGCCATAATGGAAATCACACGAGGAGCCAAAGTGGACATCAGAGGAGCCACAGTGGACACCACACAAGGAGCCACAGTGCACATCACAGGAGCCACAGTGGACACCACACAAGGAGCCACAGTGAACATCACACAAGGAGCCAAAGTGCACATCACAGGAGCCACAGTGATCACCACGCAAGAATTCACAGTGATCATGGAGGAAGGAGCCACAATGGACACCATGTCAAGAGCCACACTGGGCATGAAGGAAGGAGCCACAGTGGGCATGAAGGAAGGAGCTACAGTGGACACCACACTAAGAGCCACAGTGACCATGAAGGAAGGAGCCACAGTGGACACCATGTCAAGAGCCACAGTGACCATGAAGGAAGTAGCCACAATGGACACCATGTCAGGAGCCACAGTGGAATCCACGTCAAGAGCCACAGTGAACATGAAGGAAGGAGCCACAGTGGACACCATGTCAAGAGCCACAGTGACCATGAAGGAAGGAGTCACAGTGGACACCACACCAAGAGCCAGAGTGAACATGAAGGAAAGAGCCACAGTGGACACCATGTCAAGAGCCACAGTGACCATGAAGGAAGGAGCCACAGTGGACACCACACCAAGAGCCAGAGTGAACATGAAGGAAAGAGCCACAGTGGACACCATGTCAAGAGCCACAGTGAACATGAAGGAAGGAGCCACAGTGGACACCACACCAAGAGCCAGAGTGAACATGAAGGAAAGAGCCACAGTGGACACCATGTCAGGATTCAAAGTGACCATGAAGGAAGGAGCCACAGTGGACACCACACAAGGAGCCACAGTGGACACCACACAAGGAGCCACAGTGACCATGAAGGAAGGAGCCACAGTGGACACCATGTCAGGATTCAAAGTGACCATGAAGGAAGAAGCCACAGTGGACACCACACAAGGAGCCACAGTGACCATGAAGGAAGGAGCCACAGTGGACACCATGTCAGGAGCCACAGTGACCATGATGGAAGGAGCCACAGTGGACACCATGTCAGGATTCAAAGTGACCATGAAGGAAGGAGCCACAGTGGACACCACACAAGGAGCCACAGTGACCATGAAGAAAGGAGCCACAGTGGACACCATGTCAGGAGCCACAGTGACCATGATGGAAGGAGCCACAGTGGACACCATGTCAGGATTCAAAGTGACCATGAAGGAAGGAGCCACAGTGGACACCACACAAGGAGCCACAGTGACCAAGAAGGAAGGAGCCACAGTGGACACCATGTCAGGAGCCACAGTGACCATGAAGGAAGGAGCCACAGTGGACACCATGTCAGGAGCCACAGTGACCATGAAGGAAGGAGCCACAGTGGACACCATGTCAGGAGCCACAGTGACCATGAAGGAAGGAGCCACAGTGGACACCATGTCAGGAGCCACAGTGACCATGAAGGAAGGAGCCACAGTGGACACCATGTCAGCATTCAAAGTGACCATGAAGGAAGGAGCCACAGCGGACACCATGTCAAGAGCCACAGCGGACACCATGTCAAGAGCCACAGCGGACACCATGTCAAGAGCCACAGTGACCATGAAGGAAGGAGCCAAAATGGACATCACACAAGGAGCCACAGTGAACACCATGTCAGGAGCCACAGTGACCATGAAGGAAGAAGCCACAGTGGACATCATGTCAGGAGCCACAGTGACCATGAAGGAAGGAGCCACAGTGGACACCACACAAGGAGCCACAGTGACCATGAAGGAAGGAGCCACAGTGGACACCATGTCAGGAGCCACAGTGACCATGAAGGAAGGAGCCACAGTGGACACCATGTCAGGAGCCACAGTGACCATGAAGGAAGGAGCCACAGTGGACACCATGTCAGGAGCCACAGTGGACACCATGTCAGGAGCCACAGTGACCATGATGGAAGGAGCCACAGTGGACACCATGTCAGGATTCAAAGTGACCATGAAGAAAGGAGCCACAATGGACACCATGTCAAGAGCCACAGTGACCATGAAGGAAGGAGCTACAGTGGACACCATGTCAGGAGCCACAGTGACCATGAAGGAAGGAGCCACAGTGGACACCATGTCAGGAGCCACAGTGACCATGAAGGAAGGAGCCACAGTGGACACCACACAAGGAGCCACAGTGACCATGAAGGAAGGAGCCACAGTGGACACCACACAAGGAGCCACAGTGACCATGCAGGAAGGAGCCACAGTGGACACCATGTCAGGATTCAAAGTGACCATGAAGGAAGGAGCCACAATGGACACCATGTCAAGAGCCACAGTGACCATGAAGGAAGGAGCTACAGTGGACACCATGTCAGGAGCCACAGTGACCATGAAGGAAGGAGCCACAGTGGACACCATGTCAGGAGCCACAGTGACCATGAAGGAAGGAGCCACAGTGGACACCACACAAAGAGCCACAGTGACCATGAAGGAAGGAGCCACAGTGGACACCATGTCAAGAGCCACAGCGGACACCATGTCAAGAGCCACAGCGGACACCATGTCAAGAGTCACAGTGACCATGAAGGAAGGAGCCACAGTGGATATCACACAAGGAGCCACAGTGATCATGAAGGAAGGAGCCACAGTGGACACCATGTCAAGAGCCACAGTGACCATGAAGGAAGGAGCCACAGTGGACACCATGTCAGGAGCCACAGTGACCATGAAGGAAGGAGCCACAGTGGACACCACACAAGGAGCCGCAATGGACACCACACAAGGAGCCACAGTGACCATGAAGGAAGGAGCCATAGCGGACACCATGTCAAGAGCCACAGTGGACACCATGTCAAGAGCCACAGTGGACACCATGTCAAGAGTCACAGTGACCATGAAGGAAGGAGCCACAGCGGACACCATGTCAAGAGCCACAGCAAACACCATATCAAGAGCCACAGTGACCATGAAGGAAGGAGCCACAGTGAACACCATGTCAAGAGCCACAGTGGACACCATATCAAGAGCCACAGTGACCATGAAGGAAGGAGCCACAGTGGACACCATGTCAAGAGCCACAGTGACCATGAAGGAAAGAGCCACAGTGGACACCATGTCAGGAGCCACAGTGACCATGAAGGAAGGAGCCACAGTGGACACCATGTCAGGAGCCACAGTGACCATGAAGGAAGGAGCCACAGTGGACACCACACAAGGAGCCACAGTGACCATGAAGGAAAGAGCCACAGTGGACACCATGTCAGGAGCCACAGTGACCATGAAGGAAGGAGCCACAGCGGACACCATGTCAAGAGCCACAATGGACACCATGTCAAGAGCCACAGTGATCATGAAGGAAGGAGCCACAGCGGACACCATGTCAAGAGCCAAAGTGGACACCATGTCAAGAGCCAAAGTGGACACCATGTCAAGAGCCACAGTGACCATGAAGGAAGGAGCCATAGCGGACACCATGTCAAGAGCCAAAGTGGACATCATGTCAAGAGCCACAGTGACCATGAAGGAAGGAGCCACAGCGGACACCATGTCAAGAGCCACAGTGGACACCATGTCAAGAGCCAAAGTGGACACCATGTCAAGAGCCACAGCGGACACCATGTCAAGAGCCAAAGTGGACACCATGTCAAGAGCCACAGTGACCATGAAGGAAGGAGCCACAGCGGACACCATGTCAAGAGCCACAATGGACACCATGTCAAGAGCCACAGTGACCATGAAGGAAGGAGCCACAGCGGACACCAAGTCAAGAGCCACAGTGGACACCATGTCAAGAGCCAAAGTGGACACCATGTCAAGAGCCACAGTGACCATGAAGGAAGGAGCCACAGCGGACACCATGTCAAGAGCCAAAGTGGACACCATGTCAAGAGCCACAGTGACCATGAAGGAAGGAGCCACAGTGGACACTACACAAAGAGCCACAGTGACCATGAAAGGAGCCACACTCGACACCATGTCAGGAGCCACAGTGACCATGAAGGAAGGAGCCACAGTGGACACCATGTCAAGAGCCACAGTGGACACCATGTCAAGAGCCACAGTGACCATGAAGGAAGGAGCCACAATGGACACCATGTCAAGAGCCACAGTGACCATGAAGGAAGGAGCCACAGTGGACACCATGTCAAGAGCCACAGTGACCATGAAGGAAGGAGCCACAGTGGACACCACACCAGGAGCCACAGTGACCATGAAGGAAAGAGCCACAGTGGACACCATATCAGGAGCCACAGTGACCATGAAGGAAGGAGCCACAGTGGACACCATATCAGGAGCCACAGTGACCATGAAGGAAGGAGCCACAGTGGACACCATGTCAGGAGCCACAATGGACACCATGTCAGGAGCCACAGTGACCATGAGGGAAGGAGCCACAGTGGAAACCATGTCAAGAGCCACAGTGACCATGAAGGAAGGAGCCACAGTGGACACCACACAAGGAGCCACAGTGACCATGAAGGAAGGAGCCACAGTGGACACCACACAAGGAGCCACAGTGGCCATGAAGAAAGGAGCCACAGTGGACACCACACCAGGAGCCACAGTGACCATGAAGGAAGGAGCCACAGCGGACATCATGTCAAGAGCCACAGTGGACACCATGTCAAGAGCCACAGTGACCATGAAGGAAGGAGCCACAGTGGACACCATGTCAAGAGCCAAAGTGACCATGATGGAAAGAGCCACAGTGACCATGAAGGAAGGAGCCACAGTGGACACCATGTCAAGAGCCACAGTGACCATGAAGGAAGGAGCCACAGTGGACACCATGTCAAGAGCCACAGTGGACACCATGTCAAGAGCCAAAATGACCATGAAGGAAGGAGCCAAAGTGGACACCATGTCAAGAGCCACAGTGACCATGAAGGAAGGAGCCACAGTGGACACCATGTCAAGAGTCACAGTGACCATGATGGAAAGAGCCACA
>JAXIVD010009697.1:7500-14845 GCA_036785275.1 Cancer borealis | reverse complement strand
GTGTTAGTTGTAATGATTTATAAGTGAGTTATGCAGCTTATACATGTGTATGATATGATCAACAGACTCTCTTGCAATATCAAACTATGCATTAGTATCAAGATGTTTCAAAAGTTTTGTCCTAGTGTAAAGTTTGTTCCGTGATAATCATTGTATATAAAATATAGATCACAATTTAATCAAAGATGTGTATAGGTTACACAGCATACATGTAATGCATTTTCCAATCAGTGCTGTTCATGTATGAAGTACAGAACAGAACACACCTTGGACTATGATGTGATATAATTGCTAACTTTCCATGCATCCCATTAGAATTACATATAAATATAGTCTATATTTTTCTCAGTATTAACAGAATCCACTCAATACAATTAAGATCAATAATTTAATGTAACTATTTCATGTAAAAATGTACATACTAATGTGTGCATACATTGTGGGTCTTGGGAGTGTGGGTGCGTCATCTCAGTCTGGAGCTCGAGTAGAGGTTTCTGCAATACCTTCCCTGTCGCTCAAGATTCACTGTCTGTCAGGAAGGGTCTCAGGCATTAGCTGAAAATCTGATGTGACCATTCCAGAGCTGAGTATTGGCTGGGATGAAAGAAAGTTTTGATGTTAGAAATACATTCTACACTATTGTTTTGCTGTGATTTTGGTGGAAAACACCAATAGTTATTTACTTTCCGAGGAACTGTGATGACTTCACTATGTATATCAAACACTGGAGCAGTGCAGACCTGTGATACCATGTGGGGTGTGTGGCAGGTGGCAGTATCAGCAGTGCAGAGTAGCAGTGGTGGTGGTGGTCGAAGTCACTGTCATGTCCCACTGGCTCCCTTCACTGCTGCAAGGCTAATTGGAGGAATTACCATACATTCCTATCACTGTGTTATGCCATGTGCAATTTACAGTGTTAATTGTCTAATAGGAATGTATCTTTGAACTTGTTATATAAATTGTGAAATTCACTTATGTTTGTAATTAATTTATATAAGTAACATCAAAAAGCATCAGAACTTCTCATCTCTTTACTGTGCTTAAGTTAACAAAACACTCACTCATCATAACTATTTTTTTTTTATATACTGTACATCTTGGCAGATATCCCGACCTTCAGATAAGTCAACCACAAATTTCAGTCTGAGTTTCATGGTTTTCAGCTCGTGTCAGTGGTGTAAGACGACCCCAAACTACTAAACCATCTTTTGGGGAAGTTTAGCTTGATGCTTATCAAAAATATCTTGTATTCATGGATTAAGAGGCAACTAACCTAAATCCGACCCTGGTAATTGTTAAAATCAGTGCTATCTACCTTTCTTTCTGCATTTCCTGTTGAAAATTTACATCGTAGCAGAGCATACACAGCGCCATCAAATGTTACACGTGCACCACAATTGTATTGTTATCTTTTTTTGTTGTAGTCCATTAATTTTGTAAAATTTGAATTGTCTAATCTAAATCTTTATCAATAATTTAATGAGTTCAATTGTAGGAGGGTGTCCGTGTTTCTTTATTGTGTTGCGTCATGTTATGTTTTTGTTTTACCGGCAGCGCCAGGCACAGGTTGCTTTTTACCTTGTTTTTTGTTGAAGTTCACCAGTGAGCACCAAACAAACAATATGATGTATACCATTACAATGAATTACCTGTAAATCATTTGAATTGTCCATATGTTGTCAGTGAGGCATATAATAAGGAAAGTACTATTTAAATTTTTTTTTTTGTCTTTAACCTGTGGCGCCGGTAGGCTTATGAAGGCGTTGGATGGTCAGCCTCCACCAGTTAGATTTTTTAAGTTGCATCTTATTTCTTGTTGAGAGGCTCATGCTGCCCGCGGAAGCTCTTCGTGCATATAACTTTGCAGTCCTGTCGAGGATAGTGTTATGGCAGCATGTGGGTGATTTTTGGCCGCTTGGCGGTTTTACTAAATAAAAGTAGCCAACCTGTGCCTGGATTCAAACTTGGGGCCCTGAGCTCATCTGCCTGAACGCTAGCCACTAGACCACCCTAAGCTATCATCTGCAATGGTAGTTGGTAGTTTGACCAACATTGATGAGCAATTAATTTACATACCGTACGTGTGGTGTTGTGTTGACTGAGGTGGTGGGCGTGGCTGATAGGTTTTAAGACCCCTATTTTGTACCCTGGTTTTGGGTATTATTTGATGATTCCAGTGTTGTCTTATCTGCCAAGATATACGGTAACCCCAATAGCAAGATAACTGAACAAATCATTAAGTGGTGTCATATTCTTTTTAATGAAGAAGGTTGGTCATTATTACCAGTCATAGTGATATCAATAAGACTGCAGGGAACTTCAGAAACCAAAGAAATTTGCTTATATGATTTCCTTCTTAAGGTAATTCCTCACAAAGTTGTTGATGCTGAAACTGGTGTGGAACCATACAGACATTGATTTAGGGTTGGAAGTGCCTCAGACCTTAATCACCACCAGTGTGTGGTTTCCTCGTAACTTTGTCCAACCATTTTCCTTCCTTGTACTGAACCCTTTACCATCCAATAACCTACCATTTTCCTCACAACCTATAGATACCTTATATTCTCCCAAGCCTATGTACGTTATCTCTGACCCAATTCAAATCCTTCCCCTCCTCTAATCATGACCTCCTCAGGCCATCTCAACTCCTAACATAGCTGCTGTATCATCCTGTAATCCACGTGCAGCTCGCCTCCCATGGTGCCATGCTGCCTCCCAGCCACTAGCCATTTCTGTCTGGTTAGTAGGCCATTTGGTAAACAATAATCAGATGCTCTGTATTGCCAAGCACAATATATTATTGGACGACTACGTTATATCCTAGTACGTACATAATACTGTAAAATAGTACTTTTGGGTAAGTTTGTTGCATCTGTAGTATTTAGACATTCATGGCTCAGTTGAGTGTGAGTGTTTGTTGTTGAGTTTTGGTAGGTCACTGTGGCCAAGGGAGTACAAGTTCTACAGTTAAAGTTACACTTCACTGCAGCTGTCACTGCCTATCACCTCCTCATGAGACCTTGCTCACTCTAGGCTGGTGGCTGCTTTATCACCATAACTGTGTTGCATTAGCCCTCAATAGACACGTAAATAACTCTGTAACTTTTACTGTCAACTTCAACATGTACATTCTGTGATTGAATATCACCATTACGAGTGAAAATCCTCTGCTCAGGCACTTTTCTGTGAAACTGACATAATTTCATCATAATCTTCCTTTATTTGTTGCATCTGGCACTGCACTGACAGTGTTCAGACACAGATACGATCACATTGAGGTGCCACTGTGGTTAGAGCTTTAGTCTTTTATCTTCACTCAGGTTTTGTGACAACCTTTGTGACATAATGTTATTAGCAAGGTTGAGCTAACTTTATAAACACCACCAAATTCGGTTGGATTTTTCTCATAAGAAATATTTTGGACTGCAGTTCAATTCTTTTGAATGTCTTCAGTCGTAGGTCTTCAAGTTGGTGTTTCTGCAGATGTTACCAAGGCATAATATATCTCTAAGGAAGCATTTGTACTCAACATACCTCCAGTACTATATTAAGTAAGTCATTGCTCTATCCAACCACATCCATACCTTCCATCCCCTTCCTTGTGTACATAGTAATCAAATGTGCGAGCCATTACGGCCGCCTTATAGTTCCATGTAAGTTTTTATCATTTTATCTAATGTTCAAAATGCAATAAAAGTATTTCCTTCACTTTTGTGTGTGAATACTTGTGAATACTTAAACCAGTATTACAGAAAAAGTTATCAACATTACATTCCCTTGTTGTTGATGAATAATTCCATGGTTGAATATGACAAGAACTAAGAACATAAGAACATAAGAAATGAGGAGACTGCAAGAGGCCAGTTAATGACCTACACGAGGCAGTTCCTTATCCCCCACCCTTGGAATAATCCAATATTTAGCCATCCCACCTGTCATCCCTATCCATACTCTCATCCAACTGTCTTTTAAAGCTACCTATTAACTCAACATTTACTACGTGTCTATCCAGCCTATTCCAATCGTTCACGACTCTGTTTGTAAACCAATATCTACCTATGTGTCCTGAATCTAAGTTTTTCTAGCTTGTACCCATTTCCACGTGTCCTATCCTGACTACTAAATTCTAAAACCTGATCAATATTTCCCTTATTAATTTCTTTTACCCATTTGAAAACCTCAATCATATCCCCTCTTGCCCTCCTTCTCTCTAGGGAGTGGAGATAAAGATGTTTTAACCTATCTTTATAGGGTAAATTTCTCAGCCCCTGAATCATCTTGGTCATTCTTCTCAGAACTGCCTCCTAGGAGCCTATATCCTTCCTATAATAAGGGGACCAAAATTGAGCTGCATAATCTAGGTGGGGTCTAACTAACGCTAAATACAACCTCAGAATGACCTCAGAACTCCTATTTGTTACACACCTAATAAATCCCAGTATCTTGTTGGCCCTATTTCTAGCTATAAAACACTGTTCCCTGGGGCGCAAGTCACTGCTTATTTGAACTCCTAAGTCCCTCACACTATATGACCTTCCTAAGGTAGCGTCATTTAATGTGTAGTCCACAGACCCATTTCCTTTACCTACGCTCATAATAATACACTTGTTAACATTAAACTGCATCTACCATTTCTCTGACCACTCGTACAGCCTATTTAAGTCATCCTGCAGCATCCTAGCTTCGTCTAAATTCTTTACCTGTCTTCCTCTTTATGTCATCGGCAAATTTACTGATATCACTGTTTATTCCTGTCTCTAAGTCATTTATATAAATTATGAATAACAACGATCCTAGTACTGATTCCTATGGTACCCCACTAGTGACATTACCCCATTCTAGAACTAGAACTAGAATTAGAAAAGTAGAAAAGTGGTGGTAAAGTAGAATACAGAATAGAGGAAAAGCGGTGGAAGAGAAAAAGGAAAGACAGAGTGAGATTGACAGAATGAGATTGACAGAATATTACAAGAGAAGTGCAGCCCTGCCTTATATACCAGCTTATATGACCTCACTTGACCTGTCAAACCACTGGTTGTTCTGCTCTCCTGTCACCTAACTGGCTTGACCTCACTGAATCACAGTGCTGTTATCTTAGGATACGGGCAAACAACAAAAATAACTTTCACGATGATTGATTGCTTTTTCCATGTTCAAGCAGAATAATAATAGGTGATTCAGTTGCCTTGAACAATATTTTCCTTAAGTTCAACAAATGGCCATATTGATCCATGTAAACAAGTAATAAATGTTCAATATCTTATTGAATCTTGCATCACTTAGTGTTGCTAGATTGATACGTGACTCGGGTTTCGTTCGTTTTTCACATAAGGGGTTGGACTTTTGTCTACTAGCATCGCCTTGATGCATAATTACAAGAATAAAAGATGATCACCCTTTTAATTATTAAAGAGATCCTTAGCAATATAACAATTGTCACATTCTATGTAATTAACGCAACATTCTTACAAATCAACTTAAAAAAACAAAATTTAAAATAAACAAATCCAAAGTCCTAAAATTCATACAACTTTATCCTTTAAATGAATATAAAACATCATAATCATCATCAGGATTTGGTCACATGACTGCGCAGTAGGTCAAGAGAGAGATGTCTTCTTCTGCGCTGCATTGGGTTCTTCTGTATTTATTTACTATTTCGACCTGATTGTGTGGTTATTCAGTCGATCATCGGTACTGTTGTTCCTAGCGGGGCTGTTGCAACGTTGTGAATGTTTTGTGGAGGTGAGTACACGCAGCACACTGGTACTATTGTGTTTATTGTGAAGTGACGGGTAGAGGTAGGCTGGGTGGGCTTGGCGTCCATTGGTGGTAGGGGAACGATAGGCACGATCACACCCCACCCCGCCCAATCGCCCCCACACACACTGCTATTTTATTGTGGTTTAAGCTATCATGGTCACATGGATAATAATGACTGAAACTGAATTAAGTAAATCAAACAAACATGAGGTGGTAGAAAATTTGTTATCAAGCTAGATCTGAGAGCTTCCTTCGTGTTGCTTTGGATTGATGCCATCGCGTAAACAGCTCGGCCTGCTCTCAACTCCTTGTTTTTTCTTAAATAATGCTATCTCGGCTATTTTCATACGATGTATGTCTCCTCTCCAAACTTAAACACATATTTCAACTCATTGAAAACCTTAATCTTCAATAATATTTACGTTTGGGTGGACTATATCTGATGAGACGATATTTCTCGATGTGGACGCCATCTTTGAATCAGCAAGCAGCAGCCAAGCAGGAGCAAAGCTCCCGCGCAGCTGGTTATATTATATGACCAGTACCTTCTCTTCTAATAGCTGATCCTGTTGTATTCCTTGCAATCTTATATCCTTTTTTACTTTCCTCTTCCACACTCCCAGTACCTTCTCTTGTATATATATGGACGTATATGTATGTAGCAAACACTTTATATAAAGATAAAAAAACATTAATGAATTGGAGCTCTAATACTTAACCGCCCACCTCTCCCTAGCCCCCATTCTTCCTCCTCCTCCTCCTACTACTACTACTACTACTACTACTACTATTATTATTATTATTATTATTATTATTATTATTTTCCTAATAGTTTTTATATCAAGAATGGACGAAGTGAAAAAAAGATACAATACACAGTACGTTTTTCATCATTTTTATCCTCCGGGGAAAATTCTCCATGAGTAATTCTCACATTTAATTTATGGCGTTGGTGCAATTTTGAGAATCTACCTCGACACCACGACCTTTCACGAGTTGTATTTTATATATAGTTTGTCCTCACTTGGTATTCCTCGTAGCTAGTCGTATTTAAGAATATTCCTAGTGTTTTGTTTGAAGACTTCTGCTGGACGCGCGCACGCGCACACACACACACACACACACACACACACACACACACACACACACACACACACACACACACACACACACACACAGAGAGAGAGAGAGAGAGAGAGAGAGAGAGAGAGAGAGAGAGAGAGAGAGAGAGAGAGAGAGAGAGAGAGAGAGAGAGAGAGAGAGAGAATGTATGTAAAATAGAAAGTGGTGTGTTTGTAGATGAATTTCAGTAGTAAATTTTGAAGTTGACATTTGCCTCAACAACGAGTATCTGTGGCCTATTAATTGAACTTACCTCGTGTGACGGAAGGAACCGGTGATTACGAGCACTGCCAGGTAATGATGCATGGATTCTGAAGGGCACCTGTGTGTGTGTGTGTGTGTGTGTGTGTGTGTGTGTGTGTGTGTGTGTGTGTGTGTGTGTGTGTGTGTGTGTGTGTGTAATCTCTTTAAGTGCTGAAACAATTCTTAATTCTCTTAAAACAGAAATAGTTTGTAGTAG
>JAXIVD010009697.1:0-2500 GCA_036785275.1 Cancer borealis | reverse complement strand
AGCCAATAAAAAGTTTGGGGCTCCTGCCTCGGCACAAATTCAATGTCATTTCTGTGTAACTTCTCAGGTGTTAAAAAAAATAGGAAAAAGCTTGTGTTGAGTATTATATAAGAGATAGAGAGAGAGAGAGAGAGAGAGAGAGAGAGAGAGAGAGAGAGAGAGAGAGAGAGAGAGAGAGAGAGAGAGAGAGAGAGTTAACATTCGTATAACACGCTTTATTTCTTTGGATGATATGAAATTGCCTTATAATTGAAACATTATTATATCATTATTCGTGTTATTCATAATTTTTTTAAATTCATTATTGTATTTATACTTTTTGTTTAGGTTTCTTTAGGTTGTCTTAATAGTTATTTTTCCTTTTTTGATTTTTTCCTTGACTTTAGTTCCTTAGTTTGTCTTTTTTCTCATTCGCCTCCCATAATAGTTGTCCTTCCTTCTTTCATTCACCTCTTTCTTTATCCTGCCTTTCATCGTGTATTACCTCCTCCTCCTTCTTCTTCTCTTATTCCTCCACTTTTTCTTCTTTCTCCATCTCGTCCTGCTATAAGATCACAGGGACGCATGAAAAACAGTTCTGAAATTGAGACGGGTCAAGAACCACCTGAAGACCACCGTTAGGACGCGAGGGGACATGGGGTTGACAGGAGGGGAAGGAGCCATCGTAAAGCATAAACATTGAAGCAGAAATAAACTAATAATAAAGACAAGAAATGCAAAAGAGAGGAAATGCAAAAAGCGCTCACAAACAGAGGAAAAAAAAAGCAAAAGTCGTTCAGGAATTGAGAAAGGAGATTCAGAAACCACAAAAAAGAAAAAGAAAAATCGTTGAATAGGATAGAATAGGAAGCAAGTATCGGTGAGCGTGCCTTGTGTCCTGTATTCAATCTTCATTCCCTTTGTATTCACTATAAAGATAAAACAAAAATAATAAAAACAACAGCAGCAGGAGGGAAATCACTAGCCTAATACCCGTCAAAGCATTATTTTATCGGCAGCTCTAATATATGACGGCCATTTTTGCAATTATGCGGTGTAATAAGGCAATATATCCGTGATTAGAGTATTAACAGGCATCGAACCGCACAGCCTGGTATTGGCAAAGTCACGTGACCTGGGAGAGATAGATACATAGATAGATAGATAGAAAGAAAAATAGATAGAGATAGAGAGATAGAGAAGGAGAGAGAGAGAGTGTGGCAAGTTTTAATTTCTTTCACTTTTTCCTCTTATGTTTTACGTGTTTTGTTATAATGCATTGTTGAGCACGAAACGCTGGTACTGTGCATGGGGCGTGATCAAGGACATGATGGTGAAAGGGGCGGGGCACGGTGGCGGGAGCAGGAGCAGTGGAGGCAGTGGGTGGGCGGGCGGGCAGGAGGAAAAAAAAAATAGATGTGATCCAGGATTTACTGAAAAAAGAGGGAGAAAAAAAAAACATGAACACGTAAAGTAAGGCAAAAAAAGACAAACAAATCTATGCATATTGATTGGTATCCTTGTGTAAATTCATCTTGTTTATATTATTACTGCATTCAGTAAGGTATCATTGATTAGGTTAGGTTAGGTTAGGTTATTTTAAGCCTTTCAACACACTGCACACTCACTATGACGAAGCGTGTGTTTGTTGACTCATTGTTTTTTAGTGTTTGGTTGGCATGTTTTGTGCATTGTTTCATGAGGCGAGAGGCGGGGCGGGGCGGGGGCGGGGGCGTAGGGGTGTTGAGGTGACCTGACGGGGCGTGGGCGGACGTGTGGCAGGTGGTCAGGTCACCAGAACATGATCGCTGTTGTTGGTGCCTCAGTCTGTCATGGTATTGTGTTGCGTAATTTGATGGGTGTGTGGAGAGAAGAGAGAGAGAGAGAGAGAGAGAGAGAGAGAGAGAGAGAGAGAGAGAGAGAGAGAGAGAGAGAGAGAGAGAGAGAGAGAGTACTGGCTTTCACGTCGTCTGCTATTACACACACGTCCATTAGAAGCTTGAATGGTAGTCGTGGGATGGAGAGGTTGTGTTACACCCTTAATGAACAGTAGAGACCATCTATAGGTTCTCTAGTGAACACCTGATATTATTGTCTCTCTCTCTCTCTCTCTCTCTCTCTCTCTCTCTCTCTCTCTCTCTCTCTCTCTCTCTCTCTCTCTCTCTCTCTCTCCGATACGGAAGTTGACCAGCATCTTCTTTCCTTCTCAGACTTTATTGGAAAACTCGGGACAGTCTGACTTGTGCGTTTTACTTTCGTTTTTCCGTTTTTTCTTCTTCTTATTTTAAACTCCGTCTGTTTGTATGTCTGTGTTTGGTATGCGTGTGTGTGTGTGTGTGTGTGTGTGTGTGTGTGTGTGTGTGTGTGTGTGTGTGTGTGTGTGTGTGTGTGTGTGTGTGTATGTGTGTGTGTGTGTGTGTGTATGTGTATGTGTGTGTGTGTGTGTGTGTGTGTGTGTGTTGTGTGTGTGTGTGTCTTACCACCACAACTATCACCATCATAACTTTCACCACACCACCAC
>JAXIVD010009696.1:2500-14846 GCA_036785275.1 Cancer borealis | reverse complement strand
CAACAACAACAACAACAACAACAACAACAACAACAACAACAACAAAGATAAATCACCACCATTGTTATCACCACCACCACCACCACCACCACTACCTTCGTCAAACAACAACAAATGAGGGCATAACTTATACAATCAGCATTAATTAACCACCTCCATTAACATAATTACTCCCCGGCCGCGCTAATAACTCTTAAGACTTAAGTGCTAGCCAACAGAACCAAAGCCCACAATATATTTCAGGAGAAGAGTAACAAACAGAATTACAATACCACTAGAGAGAGAGAGAGAGAGAGAAGAGAGAGAGAGAGTGAGAGAGAGAGTAGAGAGAGAGAGAAGAGAGAGAGAGAGAGAGATGAGAGAGAGGAGAGAGAGAGAGAGAAGAGAGAGAGAGAGAGAGAGAGAAGAGCATCCTTTCATCATTAGTGTAGGGTGTCTAGAGGGTGAGCAGTACAAGTGTGTTTGAAAGGCATACCTCAAGGCTTATCTTCCTCACTATTACTACTGTGCATAGCCTGTGAGACGGTGCACCTCCTGAGACGGTGCACCTCCATATTAAGTACAGGGATTCAACAACACAGTATTTGTTTCATGTAGTTTTGGTGTTCCTGAAGTAATTTTATAAGTTTCGTCCTGCATGGCGATTTTCACCTTATAAAGATATGGGTTTATTTTTTCGAGTACGTCCTACATAGTCTCTCTTTATCTTTTTATATTTCTATCTATCTATTGATCTATCTATCTATCTGTCTGGATGTACGGGATTACATATCCTGCCCAATTTGCATGCATTAACATTTTGCACTTTTGTATCAAGTGGAAAAAGAGTATGAAACGGAAAAAAACATCTATCATCGTCAATATCTGCTGGCCAATGTTTCTCTTTTTCGATCTGCTAATTTCAGTCTATCTATGTACGTATTTCTTGCTTCTGTCTGTCTGTCTACAAGTCTGCATGTGTGTGTGCGTGTGGAATATGTCTATATACTTGTTTGTCATCTTACCTCTCTGTCTTATCTGTAAACCATCTGTGTCTCTATTTGTCCTCATTACACTCGTATGGCTGTGTCTATCTTCATGTCTATCTGTCTACGTATCGATCAGTGGGTCCGTCTGTCAGCACCGTCAAGGCTTCACATTCGAAACATGTTTTCCCCCGCCTACCAGGCTACACCTTAAGCCCCTATTTTAACGCAGAGGACAGGAGGGAAGGGAGGATCACCACACACGGTCAAGAAAAACACATTAAGGGAATACAGAAGAGCGTCCACACTGCACATATTTAAAGTCAGTTATAGATAGCGGTAGCCTCATGTTCCTAACTTGTCATTTCTAAGGTTAAAGTAATGAGTTGTAGAATGTTAAGTAAAAAATAAAACGCGTTAAGCAGTGGTAGTGAAGTGGTATAATCATAAGAAAGGTTACATTTTCAATCTATTTACCTTTTCTAATTAAACAGGAAAGAGAGAGAGAGAGGAAAGAGAGAGAGAGAGAGAGAGAGAGAGAGAGAGAGAGAGAGAGAGAGAGAGAGAGAGAGAGAGAGAGAGAGAGAGAGAGAGAGAGAGAGAGAGAGAGAGTCAAACACACCTTAGTCCATGCATTCATTACGCTACACCACGGCTGATTTATGGCTACCACACAAACATTTCTTGCTTGCTCTTTCCTCTAAACTAGGCTACGTTACTGTGTGTAATGAGAAAATTAACTCGGTAAATCATACATAATTACAGACCAGAAACTATTATAACCTACCTCAAAACACGAAAAGAATAAGGGAAAAAAGACCATTTCCCTATAAAAGATTTCTAATATGCTAAATGCTTTCCCTCTCAGTGTATAAGGTTTCCAATTCTGTAAGAGGAGGAAAGAAGTCATTGGAAGGAAGGAAGTACGTAGCTACGCAAGGCAATGCTAGTGTAAAAGTATTATTAATTTGATGTTTTGTTACCACCAGCAAAAAGTATGTGTGTTATTGTAACGATTTATTGCATCTCTACCTCTCTGTTTGTCTGTCTGGTTGTCTGTGTGTCTGTTCTTATTTGTTTGTCTGTTATGTTTCTTTTTTTCATGTATGTTTTTTTCTGTTATTCTGTCTGTCTGTTTATTTTTTTGTGTTTTTGCTTTATTGTCTGTCTGTGTGTATGCAAGTGTGCCAGTATCTCTCTCTCTCTCTCTCTCTCTCTCTCTCTCTCTCTCTCTCTCTCTCTCTCTCTCTCTCTCTCTCTCTCTCTCTCTCTCTCTCTCTCTCTCTCTCTCTCTCTCTCTCTCTCTCTCTTATAAATCAAAACTTCTCTATTTTCAATCACATCAACGCCTGCAAGTTATCCTCACCGTTTATTCTTGAGTCTCACCCAACCTGAAGACCAAGACCAAGACCAAAACCAAGACCAAGACCAAAACCAAGACCAAGACCAAGACCAAGACCAGTTACTCTCACAACTTATTCCTTTGATGATTAGATGACTTCAGTAACAATGACTCGAGTCCCAACTGTATATCATCCTATAAAGTCTGTACAAATTATATGGATTTTGCTGTGGTGCTTAGAACAGTATTTTCATTCATGATTTTCAATATGGAAATTTCTGAAAAGAAAAATGATTAATCTGGAATAAAAAGATTAAAAAAAGCTGCAGTTTGATTTGAGATTTGAGCAGAGGCGGTTTATAGTAGTAGGCTTACATGTTTTTATCTGTTTTTTTGTTTGTTTGAGCTGGAAGTTTCGTTTCATTTCGTTGTTTTTTTTTAATCATGTTGCACTAACTTTTTGTTCCATATCCATTTTCAAGCAAAGGTTCATTCACTTTACCTTGTCTTCCTTTACACCAACGCGCTACACTAAGTAAAAAGAAAAAAAAAAATCTGGCACAGGACCAACTTCATCCGCCATTCAGAAATTTGATTAATTAATACGAAAAAAAAAAGTTACAGTTAATTGAGTAGCCAAATGAAAGGCTGCTTCATTACAAAGTATATTCAACGTCACTGCAGCTTTTCAATACAGGTACGAAACATGAGGCTTTCATCTACTTTTTTTTTCCACGGTAATCTAAGTACGCTTTCTGATCTTGACTTCCCGTGTCCTTAAACTTTACACTAAAAACCCTCTACCAGCACGGGATTGCATTATCATTTTTACACCAAGTTCAAACGGGAATCAATAATTAGTTCGGCTTCCCTCCAGTGTGTGGCATGAACCATTTCCACTCATGTACTAACAAATATGTGTAACACCTTCCCTGGAGAATTGAGATCGGAGAAAAGCATTGCAATTAACACACAGAATAATACCTGCAAGTACACGGTAATACGTTTTCGTGACAGCAGTAAGAACTCACAAAGGATAAATGGAAGTCTGCTGCTGTTTGCCACGTTGTAAATCCTTGTAACAGTATTGCAAGATAAATCAACAGTGTTGCTACACCTGAAGGTTCAGTATTCTAGTGCCGCGCCTGAAACTATGAAATGCTGGCCTGAATTTTTAGTGATGGTGTATTCATTCCTTTAGTAATGGATCAAATCACATGAGTTGCATTGTAGTATTTTACAAATGGGTATTGATCAATAGTATCTAATATGTTAGTATAATGCTGTACAATTAATATTGGAAATACGTTTGCAGTTCCAACATAATATTTCATATTAATAATAACGTAATACTCATGTAAAGATATTATTAAAAATTCTTGAATAACCTAAATTCTAACTTGAATAGCTACTAAAAATAGAAATTTACGAAGCTGCCACCAGGAAGCACTGGACAAACATTTCACCAAATCTTCGCTAAACACAACAACTCGCCAGTCGTGACACGCTCAATATGCACGAGAAATACAGTCTCCTCCTAATTTTGCTAGAACAACCCACTTTTCCTTTTGCTTTCCATCATTTCTCTGCAACCCTCACAAATATATCATCACCTGAGTTACCTGAGTTGCCTGTTAAACATCACACCTGGTATAGTATTTGACAACAATAATGATTCCCTTCCTCAGGCCTTGCAGAATTACCTTAGAGCCTGTCATTAGAGTGAGTGTCTGGCCGGGTTAATGCTCGTAGGAATCAATCACTTGCCTCCCCCCACCAGCGCCTCGGGTTTCGTCTATCAGATTAATGTTAGCCGCGATAACTTGACTTAGCCTCTCACGAATCGGCTCACTGTAACTAGCTTGCATACAGTGAAGCTGAATAACACGCATCTCGCACTCAATAGGAGACGGTTGATCCACATTAGGAGAAGCGTATGTTGCTCTATTGGTGCACGTAAACGTAAAGTATGTGTGTGTGTGTGTGTGTGTGTGTGTGTGTGTGTGTGTGTGTGTGTGTGTGTGTGTGTGTGTGTGTGTGTGTGTGTGTTGGACAGACTCAAACACACACACACACACACACACACACACACACACACAACACACACACACACACACACACACACACACACACACACACACACACACACACACACACACCATCAAAAGAATGAATCAAGACACCTCCAACTAAATTAAATTAACCTTTCCTTTTGAAGCTATTCTACTATAAACTATTTTTTCCACAACGGTAATTAAGCGGAATTTTTTTTAAAGTTTTCTTTCCCCTTGGCCAGCCTTCTTATAAAAAAAATTAGGAATAAAAAAAAGACGCAAACGTTTTCTATTTCCCCTTCATATGTATAAAAAAAAATCAATATTAAAAAGTAGACAAAAAAGAAGAAGCAAGGAATAGATGCTGGATGACTTTCTTCTACTTTCCAATGTTTGATCTCCAGTCTTTGTGGCCTTGGATGAGGGTGAAGTCTTGTTCTAAGACTAATAATTACGCAGTAAAATGAAACAGATAATAATGATATAGTTGGACGAGGGGGCAGGAAAAAGAAGAGCAGAGGGGGATGTAAGTAAAGTAGGGAGTTAATAAGTGGTAAAGAGGGACCAACACCTCGAAGGGATGAGGAGTGGGATGCTCAGTCAACGGAACGAGGGAGGGGATTGTGGGGTGCTGGAAATTGGCAGGGATTAAAGGTATCAAGATGGGAGGGTGTCGAGGCAAGGTAACGAAGGGAAGTGATAATTAATGGCAGGAACGATCGATCATTAAAAGGGAAAGTGGAGGGTGACGTGGAAGGAACTCAAGGGTGAAAGTGGAGGAGAGGATGGGGAGGGTGAAGGTCAGAGGCATTAAGGTGAGACGTGTAGGCAGGTAAGGGATGTCAAGATGAGGAAGTGATGAATGAGTAAATTAAGGTGTAAGGATGAGGCATGAGTTAAGGTGAAAGAGAGGAGGGGGGAGGAGGGAAGGGAAGGGAAGGGGAGAGGGTAAGGGGATGTGTAGTAATGCTTTGATTAGATACGCAGAATTGGAGAACAAAAGGAAGCAATGTAGATGGGAATGGAAGGAAAGGGAAGAAGGCAAAATTGGAAAAGGAAAGTGAAGTAAAAAGACTTAAATCATAACGCCATCCGAAAAAACAAAAGAAGAACGCCACAAAGCAGACAAGAAGAGCAGGATCTCTATGTAGGAAGGTCACCATTGTACTAGTAGCATACAGGTATAAGAAGAAAACTGACCACAACATTGCCATAAGCCCAGCTGGTGTCCTGTGGCTGCTGCGTACCAATAAGCTTAACAGAACATCCATAGAAACGATGAAGGGTAAGAAAAGAACTCGTGACAGCTATGTGGAAAGTGTGTGTGGCAAAGCAAGTATATAAGAATCTGTGCTTGAATGATATTTTTGTGAATAGTAATCCTTATAACCCATACTGTCACCTAAGCATTTAAAGTACACTAATATTATAGACATGATAACGGTATGTATACGTAGATTATTACTAATCACTTAACACTATGAGGTTGAAGTTTACTGAACACTTGAAAGTAAGGTCAATTACCTAGCGTCAAGGATTGTTATACATACACGTCTTTAAATAAGTTCACAGGGTAGGTTGGTGCACTGATGGAGGGAGCGTACATAAAAGTGATAGACAAGCACTTTCGGCTTTGGGGAATGACACTGCATCTCTGCTCCGACGCTTGTGACGCTCTCCCTGAACTCGATAACCCGATTAAAAATTATTATCGGCAATGGTGTCAATTTGCGAGAGGAATAAATGGATTCCAAAGACTCGAAATAACGAGGTCTAGAAGCTGAGGCAGAAAGGAAGGGCGTCAGGTGAGGGAATGGATTTTCACTGTCTACGTATATGTCATTTAATACTGAACTAATCCTTTTTACTACAGATTGTCTCCCCTTATCAATCAATCAATCAATCGTTTCAGCTCACCTAATAGGAGTTTATGTACATTACCCACGAGAGAAAAAAAAATCATCGTTCACTTTTTTTATTCTGAAAACCAGCACAGTCTGAATTAATTTCTTTTTTATTACTTGTATAGAGATATCGGTAGCTGTTTGTTTGGATATACAGCCAGAAGGAAGGGAGGGAGGGAGGGAGGGAGGGAGGGAGGGAGGGAGGGAGGGAGGGAGGGAGGGAGGGAGGGAGGGAGGGAGGAAGGAAGGGAGGGAGGGAGGGAGGGAGGGAGGGAGGGAGGAAGGAAGGGAGGGAGAGAAGGAAGGAAGGAAGGAAGAGAGAAAAAATGGCAAAAAGGAGAGAAAAGAATTAGCAAAAAGGAAAAGGAAAGATAGGCAGACGGAAAAAAAAAAAAAAATCTGAGAAAAGGGGAAGAAGAAAATATAAAGGAGAGGAGGAATTCAAGCAGGAACAGAGGGAAGAAACAAACGAGGAGAGAAAACAGGGAAGTAGCGAGGGAGAAAAGTAATTAGAGAAGAGAAGAAAAAATACGAGATGAGGGAAGGAGGATGGGAAGGTGAAGGGAAGGAAGGAAGAACAAAACAAACAGATGGAAACTTTCGGCTGTGAATCAATTTTTCTTGTAAATAAAAAGACAATGAAAACGTAGAAAGACCCTCAGAGAAGTGCCTTGAATTCCTGTATAATAAGCGCGTCTTGTAGCTGGTTTTGTGTGCGTGTCTACGTGTGTGTGTTTGTTTGTCAGGTTCATGCATTCCGTACATGAAGGTCCCCGTGTACGTATCCCATCTAACTTTTCATTATATTAAACTGTCTTAATAGTCTTTATACACTGTCTCCGTTGTCTTTTTTCCTACACTTGTCTTTTTTTATATACTTATATGTAATGTCTTGTAAAGTTATCTCTATTTTTTTTCTTTAAACTAACCCTATTTATTATCTTACTTGTCCTTTTTAACATTATTTTTTTCTACACTCGTCTGTCTTACTTGTCTTTTTACACCTGTTTGTATTGTCTTATAAGGCTGTCTCACTTTCATTCTTTTTTTACATTAGTTATGTTTATCATCTTATGTGTTTGTCTTTTCACCATTATTTTACATCTACACGTTGATACTCATGTCCTCTGATGCCACTCCTTGTTAAACGACTGTAATTAAAGGTCACTCGTAAATTCACTTAGCAAACTTGTCCTTTCACCACCCTTGCAACGTTTGAGTATTTTTTCTTAACATTCTAGTTGCAAACGTTTCAGTATTTCTCTTCCCTCGAACCTGGCAGTGTAAAAATCATTGGTTCAGGCCGGTCTAACAATCTTGCAACAAAAATATTTCACGTTGCTCTTATTTTTGTGAAGCTGTTTTTCCACTCAGCACGCTGAAAGATACTGTTGAATAATATAGCAGTTTCTGGTGTTTTCCTTCAATTAATTCTCCTCAAGTCTCAATGTTTGTCCCGGTAATGTTTCCAGCCAGCTACATCATCCCTCCTTCTTAAATGGTCTTTATTTTCCACTACCTCTGTGTCCCTTTGTTGTCTATACCACTCACTGTCTTTGAAGCTACTGCAATCATTTTCATTGTTGTAATAATCTTTGTCTATTGTCCCCACCCCCTGACGCTGTATCGTGTGTTTGGAAGTGAACTGAAGACAATTATCATACACAGACTTAAATACACGTCTCTTAGTTTGAAATCCTGTGGTATATTCCTATTGCACGTACGTAAGAGGCCTTTTGCTCCTCTATATGATTGATTTACAGTGATTAGAGAGTCAGTCCCAAGCAAGGCAGGTCAATATTATCAGGCATGGAAAAGGGTTACCTCTCTCTCAACCTAAGCCTAAACAAATCCACCTTGAGATGTGTGTTACGGGCGTGTTGGTGTTGAACTATTCTAAAAAGACGTGTTCAGCTTTCTGTGTTCCAATTAGAATGTTATACAAATACACCATAATTATGCATTGTGTTAACTTGATCTACCAGGAGAGAAAGCTTCGTGTGAAAGTGATATTGTTTCAAATCCACATTGACCTGTTTTACGATAGACACTCTTGGAATGGTAGATGTAGGGTGTTTTTTTTTTCTCTCTATCTATCTATCTATCTATTTATCTATCTATTTATTTATCTATCTATCAATTTATCTATCTCTCAATCCGCGCCACATCTCACATCTCAAGATAATTACATGAATAACACAATTCGGAATTACTAAAACGTGGAATTAACCTAAAAAAATTTTAAATTACAAAGTATACCCCAGTGACACACACACACACACACACACACACACACACACACACACACACACACACACACACACACACACACACACACACACACACACACACACCTAAGAGCGACTCGAGTGTTTAATTCATCAAAGCGTTGTCATCAAGAATCATCAAACACATTAGCAAGAAAAGAATACAAGAATGAGGAGGAAAAAATATATATATAAAATAAAGCCATAGTTCAATAACACCATTACTTAATTAATATATCAGAAATCTACGATAACTTGATAGAAACAATTGATACAGGTAAAAAATTAATAAATAAATTTAAAAAAAAGCAGCACAGCATAAGATAATAAAATAAACAAGAGAAAAGTAGAGAAGGAAAAGATTTAAGATGATCAGGAACAAGAAATAAAAGAGAATAAAAAAAAGATAAGTTGTAGTAATAATGAAATAAGAAAAAAGTGAGAGAAATATTGCAAATAGGAGGAGGAGGAGGAGGAGGAGGAGGAGGAGGAGGAGGAGGAGGAGGAGGAGGAGGAGGAGGAGGAGGAGGAGGAGGAGGAGACAAAGAGGTGAGGAGGACTGGTCAGCTGTTCTTCTTTAGGGTTCACCTGTCTCTATTATTAAGCGGAAAACCAACACTAAGACATCAAAGTTCTCTAATATATATGGTTTCTAATACTTTCCCCGTCTGTCTCCTCTCCGTTTTCTAATTATAAGCTCTTTTTTTGTGTGTATATATATCGGTAGTTTCGCATTAGTTTTAAATTCCTGCAAAAAAAAATTATGTGATCACTATAGAAATTATTGTTTATGTCATACTTTCTCTTTTCCTGTTGCTTATTAATATTCTCTGTTTCATTTTCTTGTAAACTAACTAACTAACTAACTCTCTCTCTCTCTCTCTCTCTCTCTCTCTCTCTCTCTCTCTCTCTCTCTCTCTCTCTCTCTCTCTCTCTCTCTCTCTCTCTCTCTCTCTTCATCTTCCTATTATCAGTTTTTTCTCGACTTTTATTTTTATTTTCAACTAGTCTAAAAAACTGTGAGATAGGTAATATTGTTTTTGTTGATGTTGTTCGAGCAGTATAATTCTATTGTGGTTCTTTCCTCTCTCTATCTATTCTTGTAATCTTCCCGTCGACCACTTTTTATCTCCATCCCAGGAATTCAACACTTCGAAGAGAGAGAGAGAGAGAGAGAGAGAGAGAGAGAGAGAGAGAGAGAGAGAGAGAGAGAGAGAGAGAGAGAGAGAGAGAGAGAGAGAGAGAGAGAGAGAGAGCGTATCATGCCACATACAAAATTGAAATTGACAAAGGATAGGGCTTCAACACTATACATTTTTTGTGTGTAGAAGCGGTGATGTGTAGGCAATTTTTTTTTTATACCTCTATTACTCTTTCATAAAATTCCAACCCTCGACCGACCTCCAATCGTTTAAATATAAAACGTAGCTATGTAAAGAGGATATAACCCAAGCTATTTGTGCCTCTCGAACGCCAGCGAGTCCTCGACCTCATGCAATTAGTTGGTAACACCGCATCGAATACACCCGTGAAGCTGCCATTATCTGCTGCATTACTGAGGTGGGCAGCGTCACCTCCCGGCTTAGTGAGCTGGGGCATGAAAAGGCGGAAAGGAGGCAAGGATGGTCGGTTGAGGCAGAAGTGGGTGGATGCTAGTGTAGGTAAAGATGGTAAGGAGGCAAGGATGGTCGATGGAGGCAGGAAAAGTGGATGGATGCAAGTGTAGGTAGGTATGGCTGGTAAGAGGGCAGGGATGGTCGATGGAGGTAGGAAAAGTGGATGGAGGCAAAACTAGGAAGGTATGGATAGCAGAGATGGTAGATGGAGGTAGGAGATGTGGATGAAGGCAAGTGTAAGTATGGCCGGTAAGAAGGCAGGGATGGTAGATGGATGTAGGAGTAGTGGATGGATGAATGGATGGATAGATATGAACCGTAAGGAGATAAAAGAGATGGGAGAATGCAAGGGTGAGGGAGCAGAGATAATGGAGGAGATAGGGAAGTTGGGGGAGGTCATAAGGTGAAGGAGATAGGATAGGGTAAGCAGGATAGGGATGGGAGTGTATAAGGTATGAACTGGGTATTCTCAATCTAACATTTTTCGTTGTCATTTCGTCCCTCATCTATCTATTCCCCTCTACTACCATTCCCCACCTTCTTTCATTCCTTCATGCTTCCCTCCCTTCCCTCCCTCTCCCTTTCCTCCCCGCAGCTAATGTCGTTTCCTCAACCCTCTCATGCACTTGTCACACTTCATGACTTCACCTCTCTCTCCCTCTCTCATGAATTGACTTTTTTCCTGCCCTTTTGAGGAAACAGACATAAGACAGAAGCAGGCTAACCAGCACATACAGCCAAAACCGAGACAACTTTGAGGCATAACTACACGTACGACAAAAGTTCATGCGGTACATTTAAACAAAACTGCCATTGATTCCGTGACGTAGGAGCCGAGATGTGACAACGTTGTGTGTGTGTGTGTGTGTGTGTGTGTGTGTGTGTGTGTGTGTGTGTGTGTGTGTGTGTGTGTGTGTGTGTGTGTCTGTGTTAGGTGTGGTGCGTGATGCTTGCTTACATCTCGTTGGGTATACACTCACTCAACGTTACATTCACTTAAAACACCCCAACCGCCTATAAACGTAGTTAGTGTGGCTGGAATACATCTTTACCTTTAGTATGTGTACTCCTAAGCCAATAAGAATGGTGCTCTTCCCAGCCAATCAGTAGTCAGTCAGTCAGTCCCTTGTGACGTCACCGCTGAGTCCCATCGCCCACTAACAGCGTCATAACCTCTAGTCAACACGCCAAACAAATGTCACACAGAATCAAAGCCTTAAACCGATGGGACAGTTACCTTAAGGGATAACAATCACAACATAACATAATTTAACGTAACGTAACGCAAATCAATAATAATAAAAAGATGAAGAACACATGAATTAGTTGTGAACGATGAGTGATGAGTTGCTAAGTGTCTACGTCATGATGGATGCTCGTGATTGGCTGCAGAGTTCGATGCTGATTGGCTGAGGGTGAGTTAATGTACCTGAATCAGTTTACAGAATGGAATTATGCGCCCGAGGCCTGGTGTGTATTTTTTCTTTTTAAGTTTATCAACTGCAGCAAATACAAAAAAAAAAAAAAATCGTAGCCTGTTTGCATATGTATGTTTTTTCTTCTTTTTCCTCTTCCTCCTCCTCCTCCTCCTACCAAAAAAGAAATATAACATCTATAGAAATAATAATTAACGATTTTTTAAATCTAATTTATAAGCTAGACAAAGGAAAGCACATACTCATAGTCACATTTATCATTATTATCTCTACTTTCATCATCATCATCATCATTATCATCATCATCATCATCATCATCCCAACACTACCACCATAACCACCACCATATAAGAGACACAGCAGTAAGTCATGTCTATACGGAGCGTCTCTAAGCAATTGCCTCGTCCAATTTGGGGAATTAATAAAAAATTATTACCAACTTCATCTGAACTTTCGACTTTGATTACATTTCTCGGGAACTCGTGCAAAAAAAAGCATAATACGTGTTGCCGTGTGTTTACGAGAGAGAGAGAGAGAGAGAGAGAGAGAGAGAGAGAGAGAGAGAGAGAGAGAGAGAGAGAGAGAGAGAGAGAGAGAGAGAGAGAGAGAGAGGATGCATAATATTACCAGTGTTACCATTCCCGGCGTGTGAGGGTAAAGCATTGCAAATCAACTGAACAAAGGCTGTCACCACACTGTACATAGCACACATTTTCAAACTATCCATGCCAATGAAATACAATATATATCACAACCAGTAAA
>JAXIVD010009695.1:7500-10000 GCA_036785275.1 Cancer borealis | reverse complement strand
TCCAGCCAATACGCTAAGTTTCATATTTTCCTAGGATATCTCTTGCTATCTTTTGCTGTCTACATTTTAAACATTTTACACGACTATACATACACATACATCAGTGCTACATATATAACTCATGTGTTAATATTCTGTGTAGCCCTTAGAACCCTTCATTCGTACATTATTGTTATTAATTAATCTTAGTGTCTGTGGTGTTATTTTCTCAGTAAATACTAATTTTCTTCTTATATATCTGTATTTTGTTGCTATAAAGTAATATTGCTACACCACCCTTGCTCAAAAATTTGACCTTGAAAGTTCAGACCTGACTGATCAATTCTTTTTATTTTCATCCGTCTACCTGCCCGAACCTTTCAAGATCTTAATCCTTGGCTTACCTCTTCTCAGCGTTAATTTGTCTACCTGCTCCTCTGACCTGACCTCAGCTTAGTATACTCCTTCTACCTGGCCTGACCCTTTCAAGATTTTAATCCTTTAATCTCTCACAATCCTCACAAATATCTCTTTTGACAGCGATAATCCGTCTAGCTGTTCTAAACCTTTTTGCATTGTTAATTCTTTCTCCAACTACAGTTAATTATGTCACCGAAGTGCGATGTATGTGATGGGCGCTTTGGTGCAAATTTCTTTTCAGATTCGACAGTCTGCCGTCTGTGTTTTTTACAGAAGGAAAATGATGAACTTAAGAAAAAATTTGATATTTTACAGGAGTTCGTCACAGCTAACGTTGGAATTTTACCTCCCTTGTCTCCATCTACAGAACAGGCGACAAGTTACGCCGCTGTAGCTGCCAGACAAAACGACGCTCCAAGTCTACCTAAACGCGTTATTCAGGGGGAAGTACCTTTCACTCCTGTGAGAAATGGTGCACGACAAATTAATAAAAAATCTTTCTTACCTGTCTCTACTTATAACAGCTTTAGAATCCTGATGAAAGAAGAAGAAGAAGAGGACCATGAGACAAGAATCATCGGCGATTCTATTGTGAGAGACCAGCTTACGGAGTTTTGTTGGAGGAATCGATCAAACAGAAAAAGGCTGTGCATGCCAGGAGGACGTTTGGATGACATCACAGCAGCCTGCGACGAGGCAACCAGTCAAGTAAATACTAACACGCTTTTAATTATCCATGCAGGTACAAATGACGTCATGAACACCAGATCCGAGGAGCTGCTGGAGAGATACAGGAAGCTGATTCGACGATACAAATGTAAGACTAATAAAATAATTCTTTCAGGAATCCTTCCCCGAAGTAGTGCACCCACAGCTTTTTTCAACAGGGCCTTCAGCACCAATAACCGTCTTAAGTCCATTTGTACAGATGAAGGAATCGACTTTATCAACTGCTGGGATGACTTTTATAACAAACCTTTTATTTTCAAGGACGATGGCTTGCACCTCAATCCAGTTGGAGCTGCTCATTTAGGCAGGCTACTTAATGACAAAGTTTCTGATTTCAGGAGATAAAACAGTATCCAGCCTTGCACAACCTCAGCTACGTAAGTAACACCGTGTACAGAAAAAACTAACGTAAACAATTGCCTAAAAATTTGCATGTTTAACGCGCGCAGCCTCAGAAATAAATTCTCAGATTTAGAAGCACTTGCAGCATCTGAAGATTTTCACATTATTGCAGTATCGGAATCTTGGATTAACACATAAAATAGAGACTTTTTAGCAGAATATAATTTGCCAAGCTATTCAATATTCAGTTGCGAACGACAAAATAAAAAAGGTGGGGGCGTTCTTTTTTACGTGAAAGCCAGTCTTAACCCTACAGTCTTGCAAACTGAAAAAATAGATAACGTAGATGTTATATTTTTACAACTGAAAATACGTTCTAAGAAAATTATTATTGGACTCATTTATAGACCACCAGCACACAATAATAATAGCGATAGAAAATTATTCGACCAGGTAATCGAAGTAAGTAATTCATTTGAAAGCGTAATCTTTGGAGACTTTAATCTTCCTGTAACTTCATAGGGAAATTCTCTTAAATCTCATATGGGTCACGACTTATATAATAATTTATTAGAGAGTGGCTTAAGTCAGCACGTAAGCAAACCCACGAGAGGTGATAATATACTAGATCTTGTATTTTCAACAAACGACGGTCTAGTAAGTAACGTCAATACGGGCCCTGAATTCAGTACCAGCGACCATAAAATTGTCTCTTTTAACATAAATCTCGAAGTTTACAAAGATAACGTAAGCGAAGAACTTATCTTCATGTATCGCAAAGGTAACTTTGAAAAACTGAGAAAGCTTTTAGCAGATACTGATTGGAGCATAGTAGACAACGAAACCGATGTAAATAGATCGTGGGAAAAGTTTTATAACATCTTAAATGAAGCCGTTAAAGTATGCATTCCCGTTTGTAAGAGATGTCCACGTAAAAATAAAAATATTAATAAACCAAAATGGTGGAATAGCCAGATTGAGGCAGGATTATTACTTAAAAAGCGGGCACATGATAAATATTTACTATCAC
>JAXIVD010009694.1:12500-14847 GCA_036785275.1 Cancer borealis | reverse complement strand
ACCTGTCCTTCCTACTGAAGGAGGCATTGCAAGCACCACAGGTGAAGGGCTTCTCGCCGGTGTGCGTTCGACGGTGTATCTGAAGGTGTACCAGCTGGTTGAATCGTGAAGGGCAATCTGGACAGGCAAAGGGGCGTGCGGAGGCGTGCGTACGTTGATGCCGCGCTAATGTCACCTCGTCCCGCCACCAAGACGAACACTGATGGCATCTGAAGAGTAATGGTATTGTTACACAGGAAAATTCGTGTTTCCCTTCGTGTAAACATAATTTCCTACATTATGTAGAAAGCACATCTACATGATCTTAACAATTAGGAATTGACAGCGTGTTTCGATGTTCAGTTCCTTAAGTACTGAAACGAGCACCTATGAATCAAATCAAGCAAGGAAGCCAGATTATGGTATGGGTACCTAATTGAGAGAGAGAGAGAGAGAGAGAGAGAGAGAGAGAGAGAGAGAGAGAGAGAGAGAGAGAGAGAGAGAGAGAGAGAGAGAGAGAGAGAGAGAGAGAGAGAGAGAGAAGAAAGAGAAAGAGAAAGAGAGAGAGAGAGAGAGAGAGAGAGAGAGAGAGAGAGAGAGAGAGAGAGAGAGAGAGAGAGAGAGAGAGAGAGAGAGAGAGAGAGAGAGAGAGAGAGAGTATTACCTGAACCCTAAAGTAGATGGTGAGGATGATCGGGATCCTTGGTTGTCTCCAATACTTTCGATTTCGTTGCACACTGCAGGAACGTGACCTTGAGTTTCGCTACTTCTGTATCTTTTTAATTCATGCATCTTGTCATTTTGAAGACCTTTAACCAATTCGACACTTATTTCTTTAATATGTTTTTTCGTCCTTAAATTACTCATCTTTACGCGTGAATTATGTGCCAATTGTGTGGTGATCTTCTTTGCGTGATTTCCTGAGGCTTGTGACTGCAATGTGTTCAGAGCGTTAGACTCAGAGCAGCACAACTCCCTTGGAGTGGTTCCTCTGATCATGTCTGGAGCCTTTTCACTGTGTTTGGAAGCATACTTTGAACATTCAAAAGTTGGAGTCTCTTCATGATCTTGATAATGGACTGATGTCCATTCACGTCCATCCTTCGTCTGAAATCTATAACCTGGTGTATTTTTGTGATAATCAAAGTAAGTATTTTGGTTGTTAATGAACACCGGCATAGCGGCACCGGCGGCGTTATGCAAAGAATTTGCCATGAAGGAACTGGTCCAGGATTTCTTGGCCGAAGTCATATGCCCTTCTGATTGACTATTTAAAATTAATGTTTCTTTAACTGGTGGTGTTTCATGGAAAAGTAAATTCTGGGGAATGTAATCTTCACAGTTGTCTCCACTCTTTGGCTTCCCTGTGGCTGTTGAATTAACATTGGTAACTTCCTCACGTGCCCTAATTTCTTCATCTGAGAAATTAAGAGAATGTGTTTGCTTTACTGACCGATATACACGACCCTTCGTCTTGCATTTCGTATCCAAACGACGAACTGTTCGTCTCTGTGTCCTGAGATGTTGCCATTTTCCTGTCTGAACATTTATGTCCTCACTCAGACGTGTGGAAGCTTGAGTCAGTAGCTCATCCTGATCAAAACTGAGTTTACGTTCACATTTGGAACTTTGAGGACTGCAAGCGGGATGATACTGAGATCGCAAAGATGTGTTCCAAGTGTTCAAATCTTGTTTGCTGAGAGCAGGCTCTTGGCACACGGGATTAAGTAAAGGTGATGTTTTCCGTAGCATTGAATAATCATTTCTTTTGATTGTGTCACACGTGTCATTGGCGGAATTGTTTTCATGTTTTAGTGCTGAAATACCATTCTTGAAGGTCAGAAGTACGTCTGTCTCTTTTTGCCTGGTATGTAATGATTCAGTGTCCATTTTTTTACTGCACGCAGTCTGGCCATCCATTCTGCTTGCACGTACCAGTTTTTCTTCACATGATTCCCCTTTTCGTTGTTCTAAGTCTTCTTGTAACTCACTGTAATCCCATAATCCTTCACATCTCCCACGTTTTTCCTCCTTTTCATCAATG
Source organism: Cancer borealis (assembly GCA_036785275.1). Classification (NCBI taxonomy): domain Eukaryota; kingdom Metazoa; phylum Arthropoda; class Malacostraca; order Decapoda; family Cancridae; genus Cancer; species Cancer borealis. The sequence goes on along the minus strand of JAXIVD010009694.1, from coordinate 12,824 downwards.
GCCTCCACTATGTATTGGTATGTCTGCATTCTTGCTCTTTTTTTGCAATCCATAGGAACATTATTAGACTTGCCTGATAGCGGTAACCGCGTGGAACGTGAAATAGAGAGCACACTTTCAAATGTTTTTTCTTCCATTGATTCCACAAGCTCACGGAAACTAAACATTGTTGTCTGCTGAGTACCAAGCTGCTACTATTTTAATCAGTGAAGCTACGAAGTAGCTCATGTTGTGAAAAGTCTGATAGTTAAAAAAAAAAAAACTACTTACTTGAATACGAGCACATCAAATGTGTGCTACATATTACAAATGCAAAGTCGTGGA
>JAXIVD010009694.1:5000-7500 GCA_036785275.1 Cancer borealis | reverse complement strand
ATCCATATTGGTTTACACAGTTGAGTTCCTATCGTTTTGCGAAAGATCATTGGTTGATTTTTGTTTTTCCTATTCACATATAATTGTAGAGACTCGACCAGTCTCACTCGTAGGTTTGACTGCCGAAATGAGGTTGAAAGGGAATCTTAAGAATTTTATCATATGTGCTGATGCTACTAAGGTACAAGAGAGAGAAGAATATACAGAATAACAGTGTCATTCTCTGCCGAGGATCCTCGTTCCATTCTCCTTCACAGGAATTAACGTAATTTATTAGCTCATTATTTCTTCCATGCAGATCAATAACCTGCTGGGTGCCACTACAAAAGTTTACCCTCTGATGATATAATACTGCCTTCCACACATAAATCACATATATAATCTTGGATCAATTCATGGTGATATTGTGTTTCCTGGAAACTGGGTGAGTGGTGGTAATAAGGTTCGATCTTAACATAGTTTGATGTATAGCTATTGTAATTATTTTTTAATTGCATTGTATAGTAAAATTTAGAATGCAGCGTGATAACTGGGTAAGCTTATGACAGTTTCAGGACAGGCCTTGGTAACCGTGGCTGTGTTGCACTTAACAATAGTGTTCTTGCCCATGCCGCCCCCTCCCCCACCACCCACGTCTTCCGGGTTCGGCTGCAGGCAAGGAGACCCATGGTCAAATGACGACCGACCTCATGTTTGTTTACACAGAAGAGTGCTTTTCTTTTTCCGGGAAGCAACTCGAACTGTTTGCAACACACGCATTGTGCCAGATGAGTTTCAGACCCTAGTGACTGTGCAGCTAGAACGTTGGTTGTATTTTTTTTTCCGGTAGTCAGTCGTACTCTAGATTACATTGTAGTTGATTTAGAAGTGATATTGCGTTGTCAATGAAGGAAGTTTGTTATTTATTTTGTTTAAGGAAGATATGCAAGAGCCAAGGACACCGTAATCTTTCATTAGGGATCGTTCGTCAACTTATTACGGACCAATTGAATGTGTTCACGGTATTATATTAGCTGCACGCATGCGTCCAGTGGAGTATATCCACATTTTCCGTACTGAACTGGCAAATAACACCCTCAGAGGAGCTGAATAATTATCCTGAGACTAGTGCTGATACACAAAGTGTTGAGAACGTGCTAGACTGGGTAAGGTAGGTAGCATATCATTCTTTTAAGGCAACATGATGACAATTTGGTGAGGTGAACGTCTCATTAATTGTTGCCTTGACGAGTGGTGGCGACGGGAAGAGTAGTATTATACAGTACACTGTGGGGTAGGGTATGGGAGGGGAAGTGACAGTAACGCTGGCAGGTGAAAACGTGCTGTGAGGATGAAGAATATTAGGAGTTATTATCATAACAGTCACACCACTAATTAGAATGAAGAGCCGCACTAGCAGGTCCACAGAACAATGCTGATGGGACTGTGTGGAGTGTTCCTGACAGACGGTAGTGTAGCACCCAACGAGAGGGCATTGCTACCTAGATGGTGTGTGGTGGTGACACTAGTGGTGGAGCCGTCAACTAATGGTAGTGGTGGTGCTAGAAGCGGTGAAGACTTACTGTTTACTGCCGTTTGGTGCGAGCAAGGCTACACTTAACCTTAACCACAATAACATAACGGACAACATCCCTGCTTCACACCTTCCCTCTCTCCATACCTCCACCGACTTCTCAATGTCATGAATCTCCTTCCTGCTGGATAAAATGACACTTTCTCATTGCCTGCAACTCATATGTAGGTGTGTTTGTGGAGGAATGTATGGGTGGTGTTTTGGGAGACCGATTGTGGTTGGTGCGCTGTTGTAACCACATCATTGCCGTTGTGATGGTGGTGGTAATAGGTAACTTACCTAACATTGTCTAAATCCCTCCCGCCCATTTCCCGTGATGTTTATCCTCGCCGATAATGTAGGATACTGAAGTAGTGTGTCGAAGAGGAACAAATATTTACCGTGCCGGAACGTATATATGTTGAAGAGGCCGTGTCCAGAGAGAGAGAGAGAGAGAGAGAGAGAGAGAGAGAACCAACGAACAAACACAAGTGTTATGAGCGGAAGAAGGGAGGTAGAACATCTTGGAGGCGGATCAGGATGTTTCCGCCTGCTGCCTCCCACCCGGCCAGATGGTCACATTTGTTCCTGGATCGCCAGCTGCCCGCCGCCTCACTGTCCCTCGCTGAGGTCGTGGCCACCATCCATCACGCTAAACACTTACAAGAAATTCTTAAACTGAATGCAAACGGATGCACGAAATTCTGTTTATGGAGACACTAGTATGGGGGCCAGCAGAGTGCCTACCAACCCACACCATTCTTGGCTGCCACTGTAATAGTGTAATATATGACTGTAGAGCAGTGGTTCCCAAACTGGGGGTAATATAACAGTTTTTCGGGGGTAATGAAGGGGTGACAGAAAAGAAAATATGCCTAGTGTTTTAACATAGCCATATACATCAATAGACAACATTTTGTGAAAGGGGTAACGCGCCTAATGTGGCAG
>JAXIVD010009693.1:0-14847 GCA_036785275.1 Cancer borealis | reverse complement strand
GTTATCAATGATGATATATTTAAAAAGATAAAGTTAGCTTTCAAATGACAGATAATTAACTTTTCTACTTTAAATAATCTTTAAAATATAAAATCAGATATATAAAATAATTCCAAATTTATTGTGACAACCCAGTACATTCTCACGTCAAAACATTTCTAACTACAAATCATACAGAATTATGAAAACTTAATTATCTAAAAAGTAGAGCTTACATGAAAAAATGTATTTAAACTCCAGCTTCATTCTTTAATTCCTACTGTAACTTCCTCTTAAACCTCTTATACTCACTAACAATACTCAAACAAACAAACATCTACCTCTGGTCATCCTGTGAAACTTGCAGTGGCAGCCTTGCAGGACTTTGGTAACCAAGGGACCACACTACCCAGTTGGCCATTCCTTTGCATCTCTTGTATGATGCAGACTTTTGAACATTCGATAGGAATCTGCTTTACATTAAGTTATGAATGATTAAAATGCAAGATGGCATGGAAAGAGGACAAGTAATCTTAGTATATCTACCTATCTATCAATACTGTATATCTATATACCAGGCTGTCATCCCCCTACAGGGTGGTAGCCGAGACTAGGCACACATACACATACCCATGTACACATACACTTCTCTCTGACTTAGCCACTAGAGAAGAGAAGGGCATCCCGCCCAACATAGCGTGTCAGGAGTCATTCAAATGGAAACGAGGGCAGGTGTCTTATCCTTGCCACTTCATAGGTAACTCATGCCCTTCCCCACACCTGAATTGATCCACAGGTAACACCAGATGCACGAGAACATCCTCCACAGGTTGTCAAAGCCATGTCATTACTCATTCACTCACCACTGCTCTTCATTCTCTTCTATCATGCATAGTCATTCTTGCTTCACAGACATTCCTCTTTCACTAAACAACTTTTTTTCATACCGTCCATCCTATCCATTCATGGTCTTCCTTTTAACCACACACCTCTCACATCCGTTATCATTCTCTCCACTAACCAGTCCTCCTACATTCTCTCTATACGTCAAAACCATCTCAACATACACTGCTCTGCTCCACCAGCCAACTCTCATAACACCAGTTCTACGTTGCTCTTCATCAGTCCCTACACGTTACTCAGCACATACTACTCATTTTCATTACATTCAATCTCTTATCCACTACTGCTGTACTCTCTGTTGCAGCCCAAATAGTGCAGTTGGCTCAGCTATTCTTTTATACAACCTTCTCTTTACATTCATTCCCATTGCTATACAACTAAATACTTTCTTCATTCCTTCCAACACCTTTTCTACATCATTGATCCTAGATTTCACCTCTGTCTGTATCTCCATTAACATATAATCTTGGACCTAAGAATATTTAAGACATTCAATGCAACATTACTTTTTTTGTGTCATTTTATAAGCAGAAATTAAGACAACTTAAAAATGGATACAAGAAAGACAGTGTACAAATGTATGTACCTGGATTGCTGTAGACTCTTCTGTGTGGTCACATTTTTGAGGCTGCTCCTGGAAGAATATATGAAATGCTTAGAATGGAGGATGAAAAGGCAAGGAAGGAATAAAAAATAATCAGTTTAACCAGAGAATATCTTTATTGTTTGTTCCCAAAGATGGGCAGGTACAACACCCCATTTGTTCCATCATAAATAGTGATCAGCACTACTATAGACAGATGAGGGAGAAGGGAGGGAGAGAGATGAGAGAGATGAGAGAGAGAGAGAGAGAGAGAGAGAGAGAGAGAGAGAGAGAGAGAGAGAGAGAGAGAGAGAGAGAGAGAGAGAGAGAGAGAGAGAGAAAAAGGAAAGAAACTTGAGAATAAAATACATGTTCATACTATTAGTATGCAGTTCAGGACCATGGGAGATTTCAAGTTAGTAACAACTTATGGTCACACTGAAACACCTTAGAATCACAATGATTCCTCACAGCATCCCTGCAGCCCCAGAAACACTACTTGCGGTCCACCCTTGCTTTAAGCCACTGTTCAAGGGCTGCTGCCACTACCATCTCTGCCTCTTCCTTGCGCATGTTGCTGAGCACACTCTTGACCCCAGTGATAGAGGCAGCAGTGATGAGGGGCATCTGGAGGTGGAGGAGGAGGGCACCAATGAGGCAACCTAACAGACCAAAGGCTCCTGCCACTACCTTGTCCAACACCTTCTCCATGGCACTCTCAGGAAATATGTCATAGAACAGACTGAGGCAGAGGTCTGTGAGGAGGCCACTGGAGAACACACCAATGCGCATCAGGTGGTGGTGAAGGGCATGGTGCTCCCGCCGCACAGTGCCAGCTGCCTCTGCTACAGCAGCTGCCACTGCTGCCTGGTTGTTCCTGAGCAGTCCCCACAGTGCTGAGCTGACCCAAAACACATCCACAGGGCAGTCCATCAGCCCAGCTGTTTTACGCACAATGGCCAAAAACTGCTGACTATCAGGCCGCCGCAGCAGCTCCCTCGGTGGGTGCAGCAGCTGCCCTTGGCTCACCAACCACATGAACAACTGGTCCTCAGGCCAGGGTGTGTCTGGTCCAGACCTAATCCGACGAGGATGTTGGAAGTAGTTGTGGTTGTGGTACTCATGGAGGCCTTCAGAAGCAGCAGTAACTGCAGTAATGTCTGTGTAGCCAGTAAGACCAAGAGCAAAGATAGCACGCCACAACTCTTCATAGGTCACACGTTGCTGCTGCCGCACATAGTCATGTGACTCTGCATGGCGTGGCACCACCTGCAACAGCAACTTCCACACCAGGTGGCGGTGAGCTGCCGGCACAGCTGAACGCAAACAGAAGGTGGTCAGACGCTCCACATCTAATGGCTGTTCTTTCAGCAGGGCCTCCAATGCTCTCTTTTCCTCCACCTCCCGCAGCCCAACCTTCTTGTAGAACTGTGACCGGAAGTTCTTCTCATCCCCCATGATCCCTGGACTTAAGGGGCTGCTTCCCCCTTTGACTGGTGATGCTGCTCCTGGCCCACTACACCACTGAGTTCACCAAATTGACTGCAAAGTGTACCGAGTTGTGCCTCCACCATGGACATGGCCTCCTGCTGCTGCTTCTGAATTCCCTGCACTTCTGAGGCCAGCTCAGCAAGCTCCTTCCTCAGGCCCTTCACGTTGTCCACCACACAACTGGATGTCTGAAAACCCACAGGTGTCTTCATGCTCGTGTTCTTTTTCCATTCCAGAAGTTTATGCAGACACTCACCAAACCAGATAGCTTCATGTTATAACTCTATCCATCAAATTGCTTAAATACATTGAATACATTCCTAAATGTCTGAAGCTCAATTTCTTTGCTGCTAAGTAAAAAAAATATTTTATTGAGCGTAAAGACCAATGTATCATCCTTCACTTTACAAGTTCCCTTTCTTGGCTATCAAAACTTCAATAAGGCACTGACTAATAGAAAAGCTGACACATTCTTACTATAGTGCTATCAATCCCGTTATCACTCGCTCAATCTGATTTGAAAAGCTCAGTTTGTGACGCACTCGTACATGATTGGTTTGACGTCACAGAGCCTCCCCGCCCGTGACTGGCTGATGCTCTCCCACTACACATAACCCTTCCCACCACCTGACTAAGTGTGCGTATCCTCTGTGATCACACCACCACCACCCTCCTAAGCCTCAGCACACTACCCACCACCCACCCAAGCCTCCACACCCCACACTACACTACACTACACGCTACACAACTACATGACACTCATAGAAATTCAATTTAAGCAATTAAATAAGATGATTATAAATTAAAAGTTTAGTACAAATATATCTAGAAGGCAGCATTTAAGCTCACATATTTCTGCATGACTTTGTTTCAAGTACAACTGTCAGCATATTATTGCCACAAACATTCCTCTTGGAGAGTAACTTTAACCTATCAACCACTGAGGGCAGAGGCTTGCTGTGTGTGTGCCTCAATGGTGTGTTACTACAAATACTCCTGTCAATGTCATCTGCATATATAGTGGTATCAAGACAACACTTACATAAAAATATCAGGCATTATGTGGTATCTATGCATAAACTACGACTACTCTTTTTTCAAAGCTTAAGGTTCAATAACAATGTCTAACCACTGACTCATGACAGAGAAACATCAGACGTCAAAACTTAAACAAAAATGTGATGATGATTGGAAAATGACAGAACTTAAGATTACAGTGGTGCCAACCATAAAATAAAATGTTAATAAACCTGCTGGAGACATACCTGTGCACTGGATAATTGAGACTCATTCAATGACTTGTACTCATCGTCAACCTTGCTGGAGAGTACTTCAAGGTGAGTTTCTGCTCTGTCAAACTGTAAGGCATGAGGATGTATCACCTTCAGTCTGGTTTGTGTACTAGATTTGTAATGCTTACTTCACTGAATATATTAATGTTTCTGCCTCATTGCTGATAATTAGACTTGTATTCCTAATAACTACTAATAATATTATCACCACTTTTGTTATTCTAAAAGACAGGTTCAAAGGGTGATGTAACTTGACCTTTTTTTCATCTTGCAATATTTTAGATCTTTTGTTGACAATAGATGACTGAATATATGACTTGGAGCTACTTCCATCCTGGCCTAATTGTGAACACTGGTATTGGCTCCGATTATAACTAATTTTGCACATGAGTTTGAGAATAAAAGATAAAAACAAGGTCCTGGTTTAAGGGCAGATAAACGGTAACACAATTGTGCATCACATTCAGTACTTTAACTGCAAATTTGAATTGCAAGATACATTTGTTATTTCAATGTCTGTAAGATTATCTAATAAAATTCTAACACTGTCATTATGCATATTTATTCTAAGACTAATAATTACGCAGTAAAATGAAGCCGTATTTTTTTCCAAAACATGGCTTTCCTCCTCATTTTCTCAAAGGCTATTAGAAATATTAGAAATATCATTGCAGCATCTGATAGTCCTAATTAAACTCTACAACTGTCATTATGAATATTTGTTCTATAATTAATAATTACGCAGCAAAATGAAACGGTATCTTTTTTCCAAAACATGACTTTCCTCCTCATTTTTTCAAAAGCTATTAGAGATATTGAAAATATCATTGCAGCATCTGATAGACCTAATTAAACTGTACAAATGTAATTATAAGTATTTGTTCTATGACTAATAATTACACAGTAAAATTATACCGTATCTTTTTTCCAATATATAACTTTCCTCCTCATTTTCTCAGAAGCTATTACAGATATTGGAAATATCATTGCAGCATCTGATAGATCTAATTAAATTCTACAACTGTCATTATGAATATTTGTTCTATGACTAATAATTACACAGTAAAATTAAACCGTATCTTTTTATCAAAACATAACTTTCCTCCCCATTCTCTCTAAAGCTATTAGAGATATTGAAAATATCATTGAAGCATCTGATATACCTAATTAAACTCTACAACTGTCATTATCAATATTTGTTCTATGACTAATAATTACGCAATAAAATTAAACCGTATCTTTTTTGCAAAACATAACTTTCCTCCTCATTTTCTGGAAAGCTATTAGAGATATTGGAAATATTGAAGCATCTGATAGACCTAATTAAACTGTACAACTGTAATTATAAGTATTTGTTCTATTACTAATAATTACGCGGTAAAATGAAACCGTATTTTTTTTCCACAACATAACTTTCTTTCTCATTTTCTTGAAAGCTATTAGAGATATTGGAAATATCATTGCAACATCTGATAGACCTAATTAAACTCTACAACCGTCATTATGAATATTTGTTCCCGGATTGGAAAAAACCCGGGTTTTTATAAAAAATGGACACTTTGGAAGAGGGTTGTTGACTGGCTTGTGGTGGTGTGTCATGGGGTTTAATTTCAAAGGTAAGGATAGGAATATTCAGTATAATAAAATCTTAACTGCTGTCACCACTGCCACCGTTGACAGTTCAGAGCTGAATGTACAGGCCTAGAAAGGCTTTTTCCATATCTCTACTTTAAGAAACTGTAAGAAATGTTAGATTTGATTTTTGTTCTAAATTTGGAAGGATTAATTGTATTTTAAAACATGTATTTCCCCAGTATTTGACGGGCAATTCAATATCAGCCGTGTGGGTAAAGTAGGAATTGGCATTCATTAATATTTTCACGCATGTGTTGAGGTCAGTAAGTGCCCTACGCCGTGCCCTGCAGAGCACGGCGTAGCCAGTGGAGCGGGGCCTGGAACTTCATCAACGGTAAACGGTATAATACATGGAGCCAACATTTGAGTCAGAATAGAATGGAGACTCTGTTCTTAAGATTTGCTTGGGTTTCAAAGGTTAGGTTAAGAAAGAACAGATTTTAATCTTTTTTTAATTGAAAACGAGCAGGCTAGAGGAGGGTTTGTGGCAGGCAAGTGTTGGGGGTTGGCAAGAAAATATAAGTTTCAAAGGAAAATTTGTTTTTCTGGCAGTGTTTTTAATGTGTTTTGATTAATTTGGATCTTGTATATACTGCATAGGTCTTGTTTTGATGTATCCCTAACCAAAATTCCCAGTTTTCCATAGGTACCCTAAGCTTTTTGGGGACACACAAATAAGTGTTTGGGATAAAGATTTGTAAGACGACCCATTTGATATCTCTTTACCTTTATGATGTACTGCAAATTCAATTTCAGATACTTGTTCAGATCAACTTACAGTTAGGACGCTGACTTACAGAAAAAAAATTTTTTTTTTTTTTAGGTTATGTTAGGTTACGTTATGTTTTGTTAGGTTTCGTTAAGTTTAGTTAGGTTTGGTCGGGTTAGTTTTGATTAGGCTTATGTAACTTTATGGTAACAAAACTTTTTTTCGGCAAATTTTTACATCTTCACCAGAATGACGTGTGGCTAAGAGAGAAAATGGCGTCTGCACCTCGCACACCCTACTTTTAGTCATAGAAAACAGTTGATAGCTTCTAAATTAACATAACAACCTAACCAAACCTAGCTAAACCTAACGAAACCTAAGAAAAAAATCTTATGTTTTTCTGTAATTCATCGGCATAACTGGTGTGATCTGAACAAATATCTGAGGTTGAATTTGCAGTGTATTATGAAGGTAACGAGATATCGAATGGGTCGTCTTAGGAATCTTTATCGTGTTTTGTCCAAGAAATAGGTTAATCTGAAGAACAATTCCTCCAAACCGATCATAATAAATTTTGTTGTAGTACACAGGATACTTACTGTACTGAACACCTGTGAAGGTTTTAGTGAACAGTCGTTTCTTTACTTAAGATGTACTGTTTGATTTTAGTCTATACACCTGACAGAATTAGAGTTAGGTTAGGTTGGGGGGTCCAGGGGCGGATCAGTTTAGTTCAGGCGAGCACTCACTAAAACCTTCACAGATGTTCAGTACACTAAGTATACTGTGTAGTGTACCAAAAATTATTCTGATCGTTTTGGAAGCGTTGCTCTGCAGATTTACCTGTTATGATGTATGCAATACGAGTTTAAACACAATGTAACATTATTATTTCTATTTTTTTATTCAGTGTGCCCCCAGATACCTGTGGACAGTAGGCTAATAGTCTACTATGCCTATTGGTAAACCCTGTCCTGTGCAGTGGCCTTCATTCTGACATAGTGTCACATGAACAACACTCAGTCACTTCAAGTCCTGTCTTAATGGACGGTAGATATACATAAGTATTCACTACGTTTAGTAAGATATATCTCTTAATTAGTATGACTTATGGTAATATTTAACTTACGAGGACGTCTAGTTTCTTGACAGATTCTTCCATAATACGCGAGTAGTGTGTTAATGCAGCATGAGGCAGGAATGGAACAATTTCAAGACACACCTCCTCCGTCTTCTTCTTCCTCTTCTTTAACCCAAACACCGCCAAACAACAACTTGTAGAAATTTTACGGGGTACCTAAATAAGCAGCTATAGTGTTCATGAAATATATGTATTCCTTATTTTCATTGGTTCATTTCCTGTTTAAGTTTGTAAAATGTTTATTATATATTTCTTTGATATTCCATGTATTTTTTATTCATCTATTTTATGATAGGAACTATAGTTTCCCTTGTTATTCCTCGTTATTATTGACTCGTTACCAATGCTCATTACCTAAGGGTAGTTAAATCTCTTCTTGAATCCTAGTTTTGTAGTTACTTTTATTTTGCATATCAATCCTTGAAGGTGGATTTTACTGAGATAGGTGGACGTATACATTAGAGAGGAGGGAAAGGAAAGTCAGGAGCAAGTAGCCCTACATGTCGGTGACAAGAGGGAGCGTGGAAAGGTGGAGCTGCGAGGTGTAGAGGCGGTGAAGGTCAACTGTTTAGAATAATGGAGAGGGTGGAACAGATGAAGAAGAGTGTAGGAAGGGAAGAGTGGGCATGAAAGGGTGGCAGGAGTGATTTGTGATAGAAGAGTAATTGCAAAAACAAATGAAAAAGTCTACAAGACGATAATAAGACCATCTATGTAGTGTATGACCGAGAGACGGTGGCACTCACTAAACTTACTCAAGTTGAGGATGCTGTAATTTTCGATGGAGTGACGAGGATGGACATTATTATAAATCAATATGTTAGAGGAACAGAGCAAAATAGGAAGGTTCGGAGATATTTTAAGAGAGACGAGATTGAAAAAATGTTGGTATATGTAGAGAAGGGGTGCGTGTTATGTCGGGAAAAGGCTACTAAGATAGAGCCACCCGGCAGTAGAAGGCCAAAGAGGTGGTCTATGTATGCGATGATGAAAGACATGCATAACAAGTCTACCTTAAATTACAGAATTATATGATCAGGAGAGAACCCACGCTTACCCATGGATGATAATGCATGGAAGGAGCCCATCTGATTAAAATCCTTACTATACATTATGGTTCTTGAGGATTAGTCGTGTAATGATAGGACACATCTCCCATAGGAAGCGTTTTATGAAGCCAATTTGTTATTAATTGCAGAGTAAGATAGAGGAGGTGGTGTGAAAGCTTGGGGGGTGTGGAGAGGGAATCGGATCTATTTAGTTCATGCATTCGGCCCCGTATTAATGTGCGTTGATGGATATGCTTTATCATTGTTGTTTTCATAATTGTTATCATTTTTTTTCTATTATTAACATCATTATTATTTTGTTTATTGTTATTATTATTATTATTATCACTACTATCATCACCCTCTTCTTCTGTTAGTCTTGTTTATTTATCTATTTATAACTTATTATTTCTTATACGGAACTTTCAAAGGTTACGTGTTTGAGTTTATAGATTAGTTCATTACACACACACACACACACACACACACACACACACACACACACACACACACACACACACACTCACACTCACACTCACACACACACACACACACACACACACACACACACACACACACACACACACACACACACACAAGCGAAACTTTCACACTATGAGCAGTACTAATGACAAGCAAGGAAGTTAAGGAAACTTTTTGAGAAATGAATAATTTATTTCAACAAAGTGAAACACGGTGATATATTCAGAATGGTCACAGAATATTGGCCTGGGTTTAACCTCCTCCTACCACTGACAGTCCCGTACATTTTTCGGCGGATTAAATCAACTTATTACACTGGGAGGCATATGTATGTATATAATTATTTCTTTCAGGTGCAGGAACGATAACAATATGTAATGGTGTCCGTTTCTTTCTGCTGGAGTCCCGGTGTCCTCTGTTTCATCATTACCAGCTCATTATAAATATTTTCCACGTCACCATCAGTAGACGTGACAGCGAGCACTTAAGTCCTCCTCAGTGCATGTCTTCATAACTAACGTGTACATGTGTGTGTGTGTGTGTGTGTGTGTGTGTGTGTGTGTGTGTGTGTGTGTGTGTGTGTGTGTGTGTGTGTGTGTGTGTGTGTGTGTGTGTGTGTGTGTGTGTGTGTGTGTGTGTGTGTGTGTAAACCTACTTTGATATGGAAATTAACCAAACTACGTTAGGAAATCACATCTTACAGAGAGACGGCGAGAGATAGTGAGAGCCTTATACATGAGATCAGCACTGACTAGAGTATTGAACAAAGACGTAATGAATAAATAAGTAATTAAATAAGTAAATACCTAAATATATGAATAAATACTAATCCCAGCCCAATAAATAACTACACACATAGATAGACGTATTCTACATCTTTTTTTTTTCCTGGCAACATATCACATGGTGGTGCCTTAAGAATAGTGATATACAGTATGTGGTCGGGGGTGAGGGGTAATGCGCTCTCTTCTACTCTCTTCTACTCTGAAAAAGAAAAAGTACCTCTACGACACTACAATCACAGAGACACTGGCTAACACTCCACTCTTAAGTGCTCGCTTCACTCGTCCACTCCTCAGCCTTCATCTCATTCTTCTTCCTCTTCTTCAAGAAAAAAAAAATGAAACCCGTGGAGACCAGCCATGCCTCTCCCCTTCGTCAGGAGAATAAAAAATCAAGCATGGCTGCCCTGCTACTAATATCTCTCGGGAATGTCCAGTGAAACGTTTCTTGCTCCTATCACGGCCTGGAAGTCACCGCCGAGGGGCAGGGAGTGAGGATCGAGGCTCAGTTAAGGGGACGTTAATGAGACGCGCTGCAGAGTGCCGTCCGTGCCTCGCCGCCCTCATCGTTTGCATAAATGGATTATTATTATGTGCGTCTGATCCGTCGACACTCGTATCGCCTCGCAGGAGTGGAGGTCGTGAGCGCGGAACTATTGACACGACACACTGGGTTAGCGCATCGTTAAGGAAGGGAAGTAAGGGGCGCGGCGACGGCTGACTGGCATTCGACTAGGCATCTAAGTATCAGGGGAATGTACGAGTATATGTGTATATAATATGGTGTGTGTAAGTGTCTGGCGGTCCGGAACAGGGATGGGAAGGGGACGGGGAGGGGAGAGAGGCGGCCCGTAGACCTGTTCCAGCTCAACCGAATCTCAGGAAGTTGCGCTGGGGGGCCCTCACGTAGCGGTTGTAGCTGGCGGGGTCCATCATCATCATGTCGGAGGCGTCGTCCTCGTCGCTCCTCTTTCCGAATCTGAGAAAGTTGCGGTCGCGGCCGAAGCGCAAGAAGCTCCTGTTGTAGGCACGCTTGGCGACATCAGGGCCGTCAACAGCTTCTTCAAGGTCGTCATCCTGGTCGGGCTGGAAGTTCTGAGCCCAAGCAGCAGGACCATGGGAAGGGAGCACCACGTAGTTGTAGGGACTAGCGGCCCTCTTGGAGCGGTGGGATTCCTGGGTCTTGGCGGGGGAGTGAATGGTAGCGGTGGGGGCCACGGGGGCGTCACGGGTCTTCTGTTCACTCAGCTGACGGTCAACGGAGCGTCCGAAGCGAAGGAAGTTGCGGTTTTCACTGCGTCCAAACCTGTGGAGAGAGAGAGAGAGAGAGAGAGAGAGAGAGAGAGAGAGAGAGAGAGAGAGAGAGAGAGAGAGAGAGAGAGAGAGAGAGAGAGAGAGAGAGAGAGAGAGAGAGAGAGAGAGAGAGAGAGAGAAATATATATGTATGAGCGGGTGCCAGGCAAGAAGTTAAAACTTAAATCCTTAGGAAGACGGAGGTTTATGACGTAGCAAATCCATGATGCATCTAGTTAATATAGTTCACTGTGTGTTTATCTCATGTACTCTGAACTGCTACACATACAACACCAAGTACAAAACACAATCACAACCAAACATTTTATTCACACACTGCATGAGGCACACACACACGTAGACAAAATAAAACAAAATATAATCTTAATCCACTTCTCCAACTCAACATAAACGCAGCAGCAGAATGAAGTGTAACCTTACCTCAAGAAGTTCCTGTTGCCGCGGCCGAAGCGAAGGTAGTTCTTGTGAGCACCGCGTTTCTCCTCCATTGGGTAATCGGTAAGGTCATCTTCTTGTACATTGTTATCAAAGGCAAGGGGTCCACCGGGGAGACCAAATTCTTCAGCGTCAGAGCGTCCAAACCTCAGAAAGTTGCGGTTTCGGCCAAAACGAAGGAAGTTACGGTTTCTCTTCTCAATGGTGTCTTCGGTTTCTGGGAGCACGTCCATGTCTTCAACGCTGCTGGAGTCACCACGTCCGAACCTGAAGGGGAAGGAAGGGTTACTATGAGGGGGTCGCAGCTCCTTACTCCTTGCTTATATGCACTATTTTTTTTTTTTCTCTCTCTCTCTCTCTCTCTCTCTCTCTCTCTCTCTCTCTCTCTCTCCCTCTCTCTCTCTCTCTCTCTCTCTCTCTCTCTCTCTCCTCTCTCTCTCTCTCTCTCTCTCTCTCTCTCTCTCTCTCTCTCTCTCTCTCTCTCTCTCTCTTACCTCAGGAAGTTGCGGCCTCCCCTCTTGTCTTCTTCGCTACGTCCGAACCTACAACAGAGAAAGACAAAATCATACAGACTTTTCACATACGATTCAAAATGAACAACAACAGAGAATCATTAAGTAGCAATAGAATCCAATACAATAGTTGGGAGCAGCCGAGTTAGCAATACGTGAACGGATGATATTCAAGGTTGAGAGACTATCTGTTTATCCTCGCATAACTGCACCTTTACTAAGTCCGCTTGGGTCAGTCAAAGAGGAATTGTAGAATTGTATAACTATCGTGCGTGACATTCACCAGTCTTGCAGAGAAAATGAATTAAGCTCTTAAAAAGTTAACTGATCCGAGATGTAGTTAATTACTCTCTCTCTGTCTCTTCTCTCTCTCTGTCTTTTTTTTTTTCTCTTCTCTCTCTCTCTCTCTCTCTCTCTCTCTCTCTCTCTCTCTCTCTCTCTCTCTCTCTCTCTCTCTCTCTCTCTCTCTCTCTCTCTCTCTCTCCTCTCTCTCTCTCTCTCTCTCCTCTCTCTCTCTCTCTTTCTCTCTCTTCTCACCTGAGGTAGTTCTTGCTGTAGCCACGCTTGGTTCCTTCCTGCTGTGTAGGTAGCCAGGATGAGCTGCTTGGGAGGAAGTACTTGAGCAGCCTCTTCTCCTGAGGGGCTTCCACGAGTCACTTCCGGCAGCATTGTGGGTGGAGGTGGGCGATTCGAGACCAGCTGGTACGGGGGCAAGCGGAGAGGCAAGACACCATGCCACACCGGACAGTAAGACCCACGCCACGGCAATCATGACATCCGAACTGAAAGGAAAGAAGAGGGTGTGAAGGAGAGAGAAGAAGGAGATGGGGGAGGCAAGGCGGGGAAGGGGTGAGGAATTGTTACGACTAGATGATGGAATGGAATGAAGGAAGAAGGAAGGGCAACTGTTAGAATCATAAGTACACATTTCATAGTTTGTAGTGATAGCGGCGGGGTAGGACAGGTTGTAGACAGGTTGTAGACAGGTTTTAGGGTTCGTTCCTGTATCTTTCAAGGGTGATAAGGTTTGGACAAGGGGAAAAAAGATAGTGATTAGGTTCGACTAGACAGTGTGACCCCAAGGGAGGCTGGCAACAAGACCCGACGCCCTGACATCGACGATCTTTTAATTATTCCTTTGGGTTATAGTAAGCGAGTGAATAATAATAATGATTTCAAAAGCGTTACCTTTTTTCTCTTATCAAGCTGAGGACATACATTAATATGAGCACAATGGCGACTCTTTTATACATGATTACTACTATTATTATCATTGTTATTGTCAACATTAATTTGCTAAGCTGCAGATGAAAGTAGTGTTAAGTTGTAAAAATGAAAATCAAGTCGACGTTATCAGTGTACCGTTGACATGGCGGGGAATTGTGTTCGTAAACAAAAGGAGATTTATTAACGAGATGATAAAGGATAAGTGACGCTGTTGAGTTTATAACAATTCCAGAGAGAGAGAGAGAGAGAGAGAGAGAGAGAGAGAGAGAGAGAGAGAGAGAGAGAGAGAGAGAGAGAGAGAGAGAGAGAGACACACACACAGAGAGAGACAAAGAGAGAGAGAGAGAGAGAGAGAGAGAGAGAGAGAGAGAGAGAGAGAGAGAGAGAGAGAGAGAGAGAGAGAGAGAGAGAGAGAGAGAGAGAGAGAGAGAGAGAGAGAGAGAGAAAGAGAACACTATTTATGGCTAGATATCTCACGAATCTTCTTTGTGTTTCTAAATCAAATCTGTTTCTCATTTTAACTCATTAGAGACACAAAAGTGAATGATTATACTCACAGAGGAGGAAGAGGAGGAGGAGGAGGAGGAGGAGGAGGAGGAGGAGGAGGAGGAGGAAGAGGAAGAGGAAGAGGAAGAGGGGAGGAGGAGGAGGAGGAGGAGGAGGAGGAGGAGGAGGAGGAGGAGGAATAAAGACTTAACTTTGTTTTCAACTTCTTCCTTCCCGCTTCATCCTTTCCTTCCGTCCTTTCTCTTCCTTCCTTCCCACCCTCTCTCTTCCTCCTTTCCTTCCACTTTCTCTCTACCTCTTATCTCTTCCTCTTTTTCTCCCTCCCTGTACCTTCCTCCTTCTCGTCTTCTCTCCTCTCCTCCTCTCCTCTCGGTCCTTTGAGCAGCAAGAAGCACTCAAGTCTGCGTTCCACTACTGATCAATGAGTAAGAGCAACATTAAGACGCCTCGTTCTACTTTAAACTCGTTTCGTCCTAATAATATTGAGCTCCATCCTAACTTTCCCTCGTCGCTTAGAATGTTGGCGATAACGAAGACTTTTTATTCTATTTCTCTCTACAAAAGAACGTAAACAACAAAGAATGATGAATAAGCACTAAGGGAACAGAGACTGACTTTACCAAATCAATACACGAGCAAAAACACACTCAGTTAAAAGCGCAGAGAGGAAAGAACCAACAAGATAGTTCAAACGTTCTGCACGGCCTCGTTACATACTAAAATGCATCTTCAATTCCACCGAACACATGAATACCTTTCTCTCAGGCAGCACAAGGCAAAAATTTCTAGTCGGTGTGTTGATCTA
>JAXIVD010009692.1:0-12500 GCA_036785275.1 Cancer borealis | reverse complement strand
AAGAAGGCTCTCTGCCCCCTCGTCCAAAACCCCCGAGCACTGACGTCAACTCGAGCTTCATCGGAGATGTTTGCCGACCTCAACCGCAGGTTTTCTCCTCCAAGTGGCAGAAGAGTCGGCTCGGTGGCGACGTCATGGCACACCTCCCTGAGCATGTTGGCTGTCAGGTCCCTCACCTCGTCGTGCCTGATGCACACGAATCCCCCCTTCTTGCAGGTCATGGTGTGGTCGATGTTGTTGGGGGAACCACATGCACAGATGTTGGGGAGTCCTTCAACTGGCCAGCCATACCTCAGAGCAACGGCGTCGACGAATTCTTGTTTGTTGAGGTTGAAGCCTCTTGCTCTGATTGGCAGTGACGTTAGCCAGTTAGACGCTCCCGTCTCTTGTGCAATATGGATTTTTCGCACAGTCGCGGCAGGCACGATGGTCTTCAGGCGTTCAAGGCTGGTCTTCTGCTCTTGTTGCCTGTCTAGGGAAATTTGCTTCCTTTGCTCAGCGATCGCATTTTGGTCTATTTCCCCGTGTGCGTCCTGAGCAACTATCTTTACTGTGAGGGACCTGGCTAGGTTGATGGAGTTGAGGTGCTCCCTAGTTGCCAACCTCTCAGGAGAGGTGATCCCCATCCCGCCCAGTCTTGGTGGAAGTTCGAGCAGGGCCCTCTCGTCATCCCCCAGTGCTGGAGACCTCAGTAACGCTGGAAGGAGGGTGTTCCTTATAGCGTTTTCCAGCGGTCTGAGGAGAGGGCTGATGCCTGGGATGGTGCGCATGACGTAATTCCACCGATGTTGTAGGCCATGCGTGTAGGCAGAGTAAGCTGCGTGAGGCTCCGTCCTAGCTATATCAGATAGGATTGGAGGTCAGTAGCCCCAACTCTGGTCGCCACTGACTGTGGCGGCGACTATTACTACTACTACTACTACTACTACTACTACTACTACTACTACTACTACTACTACTACTACTACTACTACTACTACTACTACTACTACTATTATTCTATCGTGAGACGGCGATTCTATTGTGAGAGACCAGTTTACGGAGTTTTGTGGGAGGATTCGATCAAACAGAAAAAGGCTGTGCATGCCAGGAGGACGTTTGGATGACATCACAGCAGTCTGTGACGAGGCAACCAGTCTAGTAAATACTAACACGCTTTTAATTATCCATGCAGGTACAAACGACGTCATGAACACCAGATCCGAGGAACTGCTGGAGAGATACAGGAAGCTGATTCGACAATACAAATGTAAGACTAATAAAATAATTCTTTCAGGAATCCTTCCCCGAAGTAGTGCACCCACAGCTTTTTTCAACAGGGCCTTCAGCACCAATAACCGTCTTAAGTCCATTTGTACAGATGAAGGAATCGACTTTATCAACTGCTGGGATGACTTTTATAACAAACCTTTTATTTTCAAGGACGATGGCTTGCACCTCAATCCAGTTGGAGCTGCTCGTTTAGGCAGGCTACTTAATGACAAAGTTTCTGATTTCAGGAGAAAAAACAGTATCCAGCCTCGCACAACCTCAGCTACGTAAGTAACACCGTGTACAGAAAAACTAACGTAAACAATTGCCTAAAAATTTGCATGTTTAACGCGCGCAGCCTCAGAAATAAATTCTCAGATTTAGAAGCACTTGCAGCATCTGAAGATTTTCACATTATTGCAGTATCGGAATCTTGGATTAACACAGAAAATAGAGACTTTTTAGCAGAATATAATTTGCCAAGCTATTCAATATTCAGTTGCGAACGACAAAATAAAAAAGGTGTGGGCGTTCTTTTTTACGTGAAAGCCAGTCTTAACCCTACAGTCTTGCAAACTGAAAAAATAGATAACGTAGATGTTATATTTTTACAACTGAAAACACGTTCTAAGATAATTATTATTGGACTCATTTATAGACCACCAGCACACAATAATAATAGCGATAGAAAATTATTCGACCAGATTATCGAAGTAAGTAATTAATTTGAAAGCGTAATCTTTGGAGACTTTAATCTTCCTGTAACTTCATGGGGAAATTCTCTTAAATCTCATATGGGTCACGACTTATATAATAATTTATTAGAGAGTGACTTAAGTCAGCACGTAAGCAAACCCACGAGAGGTGATAATATACTAGATCTTGTATTTTCAACAAACGACGGTCTAGTAAGTAACGTCAATACGGGCCCTGAATTCAGTACCAGCGACCATAAAATTGTCTCTTTTAACATAAATCTCGAAGTTTACAAAGATAACGTAAGCGAAGAACATATCTTCATGTATCGCAAAGGTAACTTTGAAAAACTGAGAAAGCTTTTAGCAGATACTGATTGGAGCATAGTAGACAACGAAACCGATGTAAATAGATCGTGGGAAAAGTTTTATAACATCTTAAATGAAGCCGTTAAAGTATGCATTCCCGTTTGTAAGAGACGTCCACGTAAAAATAAATATATTAATAAACCAAAATGGTGGAATAGCCAGATTGAGGCAGGATTATTACTTAAAAAGCGGGCACATGATAAATATTTACTATCACAAAACGAAAACGATAAAATAGAATACGAAAGACTAAGACGCGAAACAAAAAAGATGATTAGACGAAGTAAAAAAGATCTCGAAAGATATATTGCGAATAAAACTAAATCCAACCCCAAGGAATTTTACACCTACGTACGTAATAAAAAAGTTATCACAACTAGTATTGGCCCACTCCACCTAGAAAACGGTAAGGAAATAAATACAGAATCAGAAATGGCCGAAGTACTAAATGATTATTTTGCATCCGTTTTTACTGTTGAAGACACCGATGAAATCCAGGAAGTAACCCCAGCTAAACCTAACTTAATTCCTTTAAGCGATTGTCACTTTACTGAGGATATAATAACTAAGGCACTTGATAAAATTAAAGTAAATAAAACTCCTGGTCCTGATTGTATTGCACCGAGAGTCTTAAAAGAGGCAACATTTCAAATCAGCAAACCTCTTGCAATACTATTTAATAAATCTTTAAATTCTGGAAAAGTTCCCGACATTTGGAAATTAGCAAATGTTACCCCTATACAAAAGAAAGGAGATAAAACACTACCGATTAACTACAGACCAATCAGCCTCACATCCGTAGTTGGTAAATTAATGGAAACTATAATACGCGATAAACTAGTGACTTTTCTTGAAGAAAATAGCATGATTAATAATTCTCAACATGGTTTCCGCAACAAACGCTCTTGCTTAACGAATCTCCTTGACTTTTATAACGATGTATTCAACATTTATGACGAGACAAAAGCGGTCGATATAATTTATCTCGACTTTCAAAAAGCGTTTGACAAAGTTCCCCACAAACGGTTAATAAAAAAAATTAGAATCACACGGCATATCTGGAAATATTCTTAAATGGGTTGAAGACTGGCTTTCCGATAGAAGGCAACGCGTTGTCATAAACGGTAAATCATCTAACTGGCGAGACGTTAAAAGCGGTGTGCCACAGGGCTCAGTACTTGGTCCCATTCTTTTTCTAATTTACGTAAATGATATTGATGAAGGCCTCACTTGTAAAATATCAAAATATGCCGACGATACGAAAATCACGAGTAAAGTAACTACAACCGCCGATAAACTACAATTTCAATCAAACCTCAACATGTTAGTCAATTGGTCAAAGAAATGGCAAATGAAATTTAATGTTAATAAATGTAAAGTTTTGCATATCGGTAGCAATAATCAATTCACTAAATATACAATGAATGACTCTGAACTTTCCAAGGTTAACCATGAAAAAGACTTAGGGATAACTATTAGTAACGACCTCAAACCAGATAAACATTGTTCAGACGTTGTAAAAAAAGCTAACAAACTGGTCGGTTTCATCGGTAGAACTTTTGATTATAAATCTGAAAAAGTTATCCTTACATTATATAATGCACTCGTACGCCCTCATCTAGAATATTGCATTCAATTTTGGTCACCATACTATAGAAAAGATATTAATAAGCTGGAGAGAATACAAAGAAGAATTACTAAAATGATCCCAAGACTGCGAAACAAGTCTTACGAAGAACGTCTAAAGGAGCTGAACTTATTCAGTTTATCCAAACGTAGGCTACGAGGGGATCTAATTGAGGTTTTTAAAATTTTCCATGGTTTTGATAATATTAACATAAACGATTATGTAACTACCGATCTCACAAGCTCCACCCGTAACAATGGCTTCAAGATCATTGGTAAGCGCTTTAGATCAAACGAAGCGAAGCACTTTTTCTTCAATAGAATCGTAAATGTTTGGAATTCTCTCCCAGCACAAATTGTCAACAGTACTACAATTGAATCATTTAAGAAAAAACTCGATAAGCATTTAGCATCTGTTCACCAAGTCGAATATTTCACTACTGCGTAATTAAACATTTTTTTTTTTTTTTTATAGCATAGATTACTCCTTGTTTTTTATTTCTTTCCTATACAAATTCCATGTTAGTTTTTTCATGCTATGGTATCACTTCCTCTTCCGGCCAGCTTCGGCTGGAGGGAGGGGTGGGTGGGGAGGAGCTTTCCACTTTGCTATCCTTTTGTCTCTATCACGTAGATATTATAGTAGTAGTAGTGTAGCTAAACAGACAGCCTCGTTAGGTCCAGTAGGACTGTTGTTGTCTGTTCTTCCTTTGTACTCCTTTGTACTACTACTACTACTTTAAAGATACCTCCACCCTTTTTATTTGCATGGGCTCTACAAATTGGAGGTCATTAGCCCCAACTCTGGTCGCTAATGGCTGTGGCATCCAACCATAATATTCTAACCCCTAACCATATCCATCTACCCCTATATTTACATCCTTATTTAATCCCCTAACTTATCCACCCGTATTCTACTCTCTACCACTGTGGCTTCGCAATCAAGGCCACTTATGTCCGTGGTGGAGGGAGTGGCGTGCCTGGTACCCCGGAGACACAGGAGGGAATACCTGAGAAGTGAGGATGAGAGGCGGCACCTCATCCAGGCGACAACATGGCTCCTTGGCTGGTGCTTCTTTTCTGCCATCAAATCGGCTAGTCTTGAGTAGAAGCACTTAGCCTTGGAGCCCATCCCGCCGGACGTGGTGAAGACCAGAGGCGTGAAGGTGCCGTGGTCGACGTGTTGAATCCTTTCGCCATAGGTTCTCGTCTTCTCTTGCTCATTCTTACGGTGGGCAGCCTCCAGAGAGAGCTCGCGGTGACATGTTGCCGTCGGGTCGAAGATCCGGACGTCGAAGAAGGCTCTCTGCCCCCTCGTTCAAAACCCCCGAGCACTGACGTCAACTCGAGCTTCATCGGAGATGTTTGCCGACCTCAACCGCAGGTTTTCTCCTCCAAGTGGCAGAAGAGTCGGCTCGGTGGCGACGTCATGGCACACCTCCCTGAGCATGTTGGCTGTCAGGTCCCTCACCTCATCGTGCCTGATGCACACGAATCCCCCCTTCTTGCAGGTCATGGTGTGGTCGATGTTGTTGGGGGAACCACATGCACAGATGTTGGGGAGTCCTTCAACTGGCCAGCCATACCTCAGAGCAACGGCGTCGACAAATTCTTGTTTGTTGAGGTTGAAGCCTCTTGCTCTGATTGGCAGTGACGTTATCCAGTTAGACGCTCCCGTCTCTTGTGCAGTATAGATTTTTCGCACAGTCGCGGCAGGCACGATGGTCTTCAGGCGTTCAAGGCTGGTCTTCTGCTCTTGTTGCCTGTCTAGGGAAATTTGCTTCCTTTGCTCAGCGATCGCACTACTACTACTACTACTACTACTACTACTACTACTACTACTACTACTACTACTACTACTATTACTACTACTACTACTGTTACTGTGGCTGCTACTACTACTACTACTACTACTACTACTACTACTACTACTACTACTACTACTACTACTACTAATAATAATAATAATAATAATAATAATAATAATAATAATACTAATAATAATACTGTGGCTGCTACTACTACTACTATTACTACTACTACTACTACTACTACTACTACTACTATTACTACTACTACTACTACTACTACTACTACTACTACTACTACTACTACTACTACTACTACTACTACTACTACTATTACTGTATATAGCTACAAAGAAGATATTCCCATGTTTTCGGCAGTATGGCAGAAGACAAACAACAGCTGGAGAGGAGACGGGCGGCTTGCCGTGGCTGGGCAACTCGTAGTACGAAGACCCTTGCCGCTTTGGTTACCATGCCTGAGGTGACCAAACTGGAGTTGGAAGACGCTATAGAAGACTTTGACTAGCGTCTTGCTGCCCTGGACGACGCCCAGAGTGCTGTGGAACTAGGACTCGAGCCTTACAAGATGGACAAGGACATAGAGGCCACCGACAACTTCTGCCGTCAAGTAAGGTGTCCTAGAGTACAGGCAGCGCAGAAGTTGGCAGTGTTGTTTGCCCAGACAGTGCCACCAGATAAGTCAGCCTCGCGCAGTGATGGTGGAGCGAGCGAGTCAGCGATGAGTAACATTAGACTACCACGTATAGAGTTACTTAAGTTTAGTGGGAATGTGCTTGAGTGGCTGTCATTCTGGGAACAGTTTGAAGCATTAGTGGGCAAAGCAAATATACCTGCCATAAGCAAGTTTGGTTATCTGCACTCTTCTCTTGAGGGTGAGGCTAAGCGAGTGTTACAGGGCCTAATCCTTACAGCTGCTAACTTTCCTATAGCGTGTAAGATGTTAAAGGAACGCTTTGGGAAGCCTGAACGCATTATATTTGCACACATACAAGCCTTGTTGAACATTGACATGCCTGTTAAGTCGTCTGGGTCTAAGTATATTGCCTCGCTGTGGAAGATACAGGATCAACTTAACTCTCATGTACGCAGTTTGGAGGCTTTGGGAGTTAAGGGAGACCAGTATGGTGTGGATTTGACTCCTGTTATACTGTTCCGTCTTCCTCAGGAGATTCGTATGGAGTGGTCCAGAGATGGTTCAGGGCATGAAGGTGATCTTAATTGGTTAATGACTTTTCTCCAGAGTGAAAAAGAACGGAGAGAGAGGTCGGACTCGTACAGGGAAGGTTGCCGCAATGAGGAAACACGCAGTGGCCCCTTAGCTTCTGAAAAAAAGGAAAGTAACCCCTGGTACAACCTCTGCCCTTGTAGCCTCCTCAGCACCAGGTATGAACAGATGTGTGTTTTGTGGTAAGCCTCATCCAAGTGAGAAGTGCTTAAGTGTTTGTAAACTTCTTCGTGCTAAGCAAGAAGAAAAGGTGCGCTCTTTAGAATTGTGTTTCAGGTGTCTTGAAAAAGGACACATCTCCAAAGGGTGTAATCATAAGTGTAGTAAATATCAAGGCAACCATAATGCTCTCTTTTGCCTTAAGGATCAGCTGAAAGTGGCTAGCAATAGTATAACTTGTAGAAATGATTTTGTTAAGCAGGTTGGTGAAAGTGCGACGGTGAGTTTTGAGAGCAATCCAACCCAGTCTTCAGTAAATCATGTTGGAATTGCACTATGTAATACAGAGAAAGGCCATGAGTTCTTTAACTTCACGTGCTGTGTTTTGTAGACAGCCCAAGGTTAAGGTCGGTAATGGTGAAGAAAAGTGTTAAAGTGACAGTACTTTTTGACACTGGGTTCGACAGATCCTATGTATCAAGTTCCTTGGTAAAAAAACCCATTAAGCCTGCATGGTTGAATTCTGAATCCATAAGCTACTCTGCCTTTGGTAATAATTCTTCTCTGAGCCATATGTGTAACTTGTATGATTTGAGACTAGAGGATTGTAAGGGATTTGCTCATTCTTTAGTTGCTGTGGAAATTAAGACCATATGTGCTCCTTTGATACGTCACAGGGTACCCAAAGACAAACTCAAGGGTTACGAATCATTGCCTTTAGCTGACGATTATTTGCACAACCAGCACATCGATATAGATATTTTGGTGGGGGTTGACTCATACTGGAAACTCGTGATTCCTAACCAGGTTTGTTTACAGGAAGGTTTGGGTGGGTGTTGTCAGGTTCTTGGACTTCCTATAGCCCAAAGAAAGGAGTAAGTTCACAGCTTCTGTGTGTCAATGCAGTGTCTGAATCCAGTTTGAGTAAGTTCTGGGATTTAGAATCAAATGGTGTATCAAGTAAGGAGAATTTAACAGAGGATTCTAACTGTGCTCAAAAGAAGTTCACAGCTTCTGTGTGTCAATGCAGTGTCTGAATCCAGTTTGGGTAGGTTCTGGGATTTATAATCAATTGGTGTATCAAGTAATGAAGACTTAACAGAGGATTCTAACTGTGTTCAACAGAAGTTTAATGAGCAAGTGAGATTTGTAGATGGAAAGTATGAGGCTGCATTACCTTGGAAGTCAGACTCTGCCAGGTCTCAGTTGCAGGACAATGTAAAGATAGCTGAGAAAAGATTGTCTAACTTGTGTCATAGATTCCAAAAACATACGCTCCTGAGGGAAGAGCAAGATGCTGTCTTTCGAGCGTATGAAAAGGAAGGAATGTGTGAAGAGGTCCCGCCTTCTCAGCTGAAGAGTATTCATCCCACTTACTACCTTCCCCATCGTCCGGTTGTACGTGAGAACAGCTCCTCTACTAAAGTAGGACCTGTCTTCGATGCTTCTGCAGCCAGTTATAACGGTAAATCTGTGGAGAAAAAGTACGCACCATGAGATTCTTACGTGTCCCCTTTGGAAATAAAAATAGTCCTTTCTTACTTAATGCCACCATCAAAAATCATTGAAAGTCTTTGCCTTACTCAGAAGTGATACAAGAATTAAATGAAAAATTTTTAAGTAGATGATTGGCTATCTGGCGCTGACAGCATCGAAGAAGACAGAGAGAAATTCACTGAGGCATGTTCTATTTTAGCTAAGGCTGGAAATATATTGGTAAAGTAGTCCTCAAACAGTAAAGATATGATGGAATGCTTCAGTAATAAAACTTGTCTGAACGAGAAAGAAGCAGTTAAAGTGTTAGGCATGCAATATAATTTAGATAAAGATTGTTTCTCATTTGCTGGACTTAACATAGAGACACCTTTAGAGTTAATTTCCACAAAATGAGCTGTTCTTAGCTGTATAGCCAGACTGTTTGACCCTCTAGGTTTCATAAGTCCTTTCATTATGTATGTTAAGATACTATTTCAAGATACATGAAAGGAAGGAAGTGGGTGGGATGAAGTTCTTCCTGATCAGTTATTGCATAAATTTCAGAAGTGGTTTAATAGCATTTCTCAGTTTAAGTCATGGAGTGTAAGGAGATGTTATTTACTAGGTTCTTTACTAGGTTTTGTTAAGAGGTCTATGTCTCACAACCATGATGGACCACCGCTGCACCACTATGGTGCCCGACCACAGCAGTTCCTCCCCAGTAAACAGCTTAAGCATCACGGGCCCGGGCGGGGACTCGATCTGCCGATCAAGCGAATGCAAGGTCAGCGCGCTACCATTATTCCCTTGAAGACTTTTGACTGGAGCAGAACTCCATGCCTTTGGAGATGCCTCCGAGAAGAGTTATGGAGCAGGCGTATATCTAAGATTTCCTCAGCCTAACGGCAAATTTAATGTATCCTTCGTTATGTCCAGAGGAAGAGTAACTCCAATTAAGAGTGTAACCTTGCCCCGCTGAGGGTTAAATGGGGCTCTTCTATGTGCAAGGCTGGTAGCATACGTTAAGTCTGCTCTACACATTGAGGTACCTGTATGTTGTTGGACAGATTCCACAGTTACGCTATCCTGGATAAAGGGAAAACCCCTCTAGTGTCAAGTGAGCTGTGGCTTAATGGACCAGCTTGGTTATCTCTCCCTGTTCAGCATCCACTGCAGGAGCAGCATACACCAGACAGTTAGGAGAATAGTGAAGAGAAGGCGGTTACTTCCTGCTTGACAGTTACTGTATCACATTCTTCTGTGTTTGAGTTTAGCCGTTGGAGTGAGTTTTGCAAAGCAGTCAGAGTTATTGCTTGGGTACTTAGATTCATTCGTAACTGTAAGCTCAGGGGTGACAAGGGCACTTGTCCATTGACGTACGAAGAGTTAAGAAAGGCTAAGGTAAAGTTATTTCAGAGTGTACAGCGTGAGGCTTATGATAAGGAATTTGAGGCTCTTTCACAGGGCAAAGCTATCCCACAGAGTTCTCGCTTAAGTAAACTTCACCCCTTTATAGATGTTGATGGTTTGTTAAGGATAAAGGGACGCTTAGAGCAGGCAGATATTTTGTATGAGAGTAAGTACCCCATTATAATCCCTTCTGGACATATTGCGCAACTGTTAATTAGGTTCCAACACATATTGCTTAAGCATGCAGGTGTTTCTGTTATGTCTCCATTTTGAGAAGCACTTACTGGATTGTAGCATTGCGAAGAATGGCAAAGTCAATATGTAATAAATGTGTACCGTGCCGTAGGCATCACTCTAAAGCCTGCACGCAATCTGTTGCTCCTCTTCCTGCATCAAGAGTTACACCTTCACCTCTCTTTACAGTTTCTGGATTAGATTATGCTGGGCCTTTGTTTTGTGTGAATAAGCCTTCAAGTAAGTTTTACATACTGCTTTTTACTTGTGCTATTATCAGAGCTATTCATTTAGAACCAACAGATTCTCTGTCAATGAGTGATTGCACCTTGGTTTTGCGCAGATTTGCAGCAAGAAGGGGCCTCCCTTCAGTATTCTATTCTGATAACCTTTGTTGGGGTTTCACATAAATTAAAGCAGATGTTTGGTTCTCTTGCTCTAAACTGGAGATTTAAATTCCCACGTGCAAAATGGTGGGGAGGCTGGTGGGTGCGCTTAATAAGATCAGTCAAGGTTTCACTTAGAAAGATGTTAGGAGTTAAATGGCTATTAAAGAAAGAATTGGAAACAGCCTTGCACGAAATAGAGGCTTGCATCAACTCACGACCCTTGACCTATGTTGGTGAGGAACTTGACAGCACGCTCCCCCTGACTCTTTCACATTTCCTTATTGGCCGTACAGCAGGGTTTAAGGTGGAGGATATAGATAAAGGCAGTATGCAATCTACCACTATGGACTTAATTAAGTTTCAGGGAACAGATAAGACAGCAGCAACTTGACAAATTCTGGGAGTTATGGAACGGTGATTACATTAGGAATTTGCTTCCTACTGTTAAGGGTTTTCTGCCAAAATGTAATTTAAAGGAAGGCTCTCTGGTATTGATTAAGGAAGACAATATTCCTAGAATGTCTTGGCCTTGTGGTATTGCGTTAGAAGTCTCTCCTGGTAAATATGGTTTAATTAGAAGTGTAAAGGTAAAAACTGCTAAAGGTGTTTTCCAGAAGCCTATACAAAGATTACATGACTTGGAAATAAATAATGACCATTATAGTATTAAGAATGTACCTGATGACCATTGTAGTGTTAAGAATGTATCTGATGACCATGTGGAGATAGGCCCAGGTTCATATACTAGAAGGGGACGTAAGGTTAAGCCTCCCGAAAGGATGAACTTATAATGTTATTGGATTCATTGTGATAGGAGTAACTTTATGTACTCCTATGGTGGGGAGGAAGTTGAATCTCATTTGCTATGTTTGTGTGAGCTTCCCCTGAAAAAAAAATGGATTGGTGATGGGACTAATTTTTCTTGTTATTTACGACAAGTGTATATTAATGATTGCAGCATTGATATGCTTCATTTGTTCATTTAATATATTTAACTTTATTAGTCTTTTTAACATGATTTTCTGATGCAATCTATCTAAATTTGATTTGGATATGTATTTGCCACGTCAGGCCTTCGCCACGTCATCAGCTAGAGCTGTACTCAGGGTTGCCTCGGAATAATAAAGGGATTTTATTTGCCTGTCCGCCCTGTGTTCGTTGCTCCTCCTCCGCCCTTAGCTGTTTGTCCTCATCAAGATTACCTGCCGGTGTTGGCCCCTGCCTGACTCGCTTTGGGAGCTAACAACTACTATGGTTACTACAACTACTACTAGTACCAGAACTACTACTACTACTACCAATACTACTACTATTACTATGGTACTAATACTTCTACTACTACTTCTACTTTTACTACTACTTCAACTAATACTTCTACTACTACTTTTACTACTACTGCTATTACTACTTTTCTTAATTTTATTTCTACTACTACTATTATAACTATTTTCACTATTTCTACTACTACTACTACTTTTTTTTTTTTTAACATTAATAGGGTACTAGCAATAGTACTACAATAAAACGTATATAAAGAAAATCCCCCTCTGCTAGCCGCTAGGCCACTTAACCATTATGATTTTTTTTTTTACAATGAAAGAATATTGGCTAATGGGCAAAAAAAATACGAGAATGATATAACAGAAAAAAGAAGAGAGCCCCAGAATTTATCAGTATAAGGGATGAAGGTGTGAAGATACTGGTTAACTCTTGCATTAGAAAGATGGACAGAATAGGGATAAGAAGAAGTAGAAAGCCTTGTGCAGCGAAGCCTTGAATCATTTAATTCTTGCTCGGTTGTGCGTTTGTTGTACGACGTTGAAAAATGCAAGGTGGT